>CATIWR010059653.1:0-31397 GCA_949677035.1 Omphalea diandra
GATTAGAGATCCGAAGAGAAATGGAGCTAGGGTATGGCTTGGGACTTATGAGACACCTGAGGATGCGGCATTGGCCTATGACCAAGCTGCGTTTAAGATGCGGGGCTCTAAAGCTAAGCTCAATTTTCCTCACCTCATTGGATCTACTGATCTCCAGCCTCCGGTTAGAGAAAGCCCTAAGCGGCGATCGACGGATCCCACACTGATAGAGGATACCTCGGCTAAGCGGAGGAAATGATCGGACAAATTTGTGTTAGTTTTTATTTTTTGCGGAAAGTATACACAGCTGGCTCATAAAAATCAGTTTGAAGTCAATAATTAGGTGTCTTTATTTTAGATTGTTGAAAAACAAAAGAGCTACTTTTCCGATCTCTTATTCTCTCCTAATTTCTTTTACCCTATATTTGAAAAGTTAAATAGAAAGAAAAATAGAAAAAAATAAATTTTATTTTTCTTCCTTTATTTTCCCTCATCATATTTAGATAAAAAAAGAAAAAAAAATTTATTTTTTCTCCTTATGTTTGAATAAAAAGGAAGAAAAGAAAATTACTATTTCATAAATTTCCTATTTTATCTTTCATTTAAGAAAATAAATAATATCTACTTACTAAAATAAATTAGAGAGAATAAAAAAATTAAACAATAAAGAATTGTACCAATATTAAACGTAAATCACTATTTTTAATCATATAATTATCCAATTTTTCATATTAACTAAACACTAATACATATAATCCTAATAAATATTATCATACATTTATATTAAATACTAATTCAAGCAATAATACACATGTTTTGATCTTTTTATGGGCAAAATTGTCAATTTATAAAAATAACTTCCAATCTCACATATTTTCTCTCTACTTTGGAGAGAAAATAATAGAGATAAAATAACATTTATTTTTCTTCCCTTCATATTTTCCTCCCTTTCCTAAATTAGGGAAAATCTTATTTCTCCCTTATTTTTCTCTTCCCCCTTATTTTCCTCTTTTTGCAACACTGGGTTAGGGTTTCTCTTTAGGTTTTTTTTATTAGTTTTAATTTGAAGCCGCCACTGGTTAATTAGCGATTGCCCTCTCTTTTTTTATTTCTTTTTTTTTTATTGCTTTCAATATGTTAGAATTAATCATAGTTTTTCAATATCAATATCTTGGATTATAGATGTTGTATGACTATTTATTTGAATGAATGATACTATTTTATCAAAAAAGAAAAACAAAAGAGAACCGATAGGTGCACCGATTTCTATAGTGTTATTGCACCTAAGGGTAAGTTTAGCCTATTTTTATATTAAATATAGAATTTTTTTCATTTTTATTTTCAGTTTTTGTATCTTTTTGTTTTAGTTTTTATATCTTTTTAGTTCAATTTTGTACGTTCAAAAAAATTACAACGAGCCAAACATGACTTTAATGGTAACAGTAACTATATTAAATTGTATTTGGCTTTATATTCAGTTTTTGTATTTTTTTTTAATTTCTGTTTATATATCTCTTTAGTTTAATTTTTGTATATTAAAAAAAATTATAATAAGTCAAGCATGACCTTAATGATAATAGTAACTTTGTATTTAGTTCATAATTTGAATACAAACTTTTTCCATTTCAAATCTAGAATTTATTCAATTTTGTGTTCACTTTTTATATACTATTTCAATTAATTATGTATATAAAATTTAGATACAGAGTTTATTCATTTTAAATATAAAATTTGTTCAATTTTTTATTTACTTTTTATATATATTTAAAGAAATTTAGTTTATATCACTATATCATTCATAAGATATATCACGCGAAGCGATATCTATCCTTTCTTTTTTTTTTTTTCAAAACAAAATCCCTTGGTCTCGCCGTTGCTGATAGCTAAAATCATATTCTCAACGGAAAAGCAAAAACGATACATAATTAAAAGAAAAGGCAAATTGCTTCGAAGCATTCACAAAACAGAGTAAATTCAAGTTTCTAAATTTGATGCAATATTTGGATGCGTTGGGAAAAATGAGAAGGGAGGGACATATAGAAATATGGAAAATTCTTTGCTACTCTTGGATTTGTGCACCGATCCCATCCATATCACCAAACTCAGCCTGTAGGTTGAGCTAATCCCCAAATGAATAACGAACTGACCATACGCACTTGCAGCACTTAAACCAAGTGCAACCGTTGCTTTGAAACAGGAAATATGGCTCACCTGATTCTGCAATTTAAAGGGGTGCTGCAACGATTCTCCACCGTCTAGTTGCGCGTCTGCAAACATACAATTAAGCCAGCAACATAGACACCTATTAAGTTTGCTAAATATTCGCGTCTCTCTACCATTCAGATGCCGGCCTAGGTTAAGTCTCCAAAATGCTTAGCTCAAAACTTCATTTCTTGATGTCATGGTAGCCCGTCTTTCGACCTCGGGCGTGAGTAAGCGAAGCCCTTTCGAGGATTTAGAGGGCAAATTATGACAAATTGGACACATCAGCTACTAGCCAGCCCATCCAATTTCAACCTCGGGTCTAACTAAGCGAGGCCCTTTAAGGGTTTAGAGGGCAAAATTCAGACGAATAGGACTCATAAGCTTAACAGTTGTACTGAGGCGCGACCAGCCAGCCAGTCCAATAAATACGCTCCAGTGTTTATGAGTTTCAACTGCAATAGGAGCGTTAATAATTACATAATTTAATATTTAAAATTAAAATTTAGATTATTTTCGTATTGAAATTTTAAAAATTAAATTATTAATTAATTTTATTAAATACTAAACCAAATTTTAATTATATATATAAAACTAAAATTTTAAACTATAAATAATAAGATAATGACAATAATAATTATAGTAATAACGATTGCAGTCGTATAAGGATTATGAAAGTTATAATGAATACATCATTGCCCTGATAATAATAATTACGAAAACTATAGTAACCATAATGATAATGATGAATAAATGATTATCGTGCTTGTCATAAAGTGGTGAAGATAATTCCATTGATAATGATGAAAATGATAATTTTATAAAAAAATAAAATAAAATTTTATACTTAATAAGATAAATAAAAAAAAATTATTTGCTAAATTAAATTACTTATAAAAATTAAGTACTTAAAAAAATATTACCACTTAAAAATTAAAAATTTTAAAACATATTATCAAATAAACTTTCAAATTAAATACTATATTTTATCTTTAAATGATTAATATGAATTATCAAACATCTTCTAAATCATCCTTATTATACTAATTTACATAATATAGAATGCAAAAGATCAACAAGTATTCTTCACGATGCCAGATTTGAGATTATTACATTGGAAACCAGATACCATATCAAGGTGCAGTTAATAGAATTTTCGACCGAAGATATATATATATATATATATATATATATATATATATATATATATATATATATCAGGGGTCGATGTAATTGAGTTGACAGTTTGTGTTCAGACCGTACAATTTATTGATTGCTATAATACATACATAAGTTGACAGTTTGTGTTTGAGCCCATACAATAATTTATTGATTGCTATAATACATATATAAGTTGACAGTTTGTGTTTCAAAAAATATTTTCTTAAAACAAGTTTTTTCATGAAATAAACAGAGCCTTAGATTCAAATTTACTCCGGTAACATCAAATCCTGATTCCACCACTATATATATATATATATATATATATATATATATATATATATATATATTAGGTGTCGATGTAATTGAGTTGACAGTTTGTGTTTCAGCCCATACAAATTATTGATTGCTATTCCCGTCAGTGTCAGTCCTGCCAAGCGTAATTCTATTAGATCCAATGTTTTTTTTTTTTTTCCGATCTAATAAGTACCTTATGTCAAAATTGAGAAATTATCCATCCTGAAGGCAGCTCATATATACATGCATCTCTTCTCATGGAATATTGAAGGGTAAGCATAAAAAATTGAATGATTAGAGTCATGAAATTGAGCTTCTGATCCCGTAAAATTTGCAGCCGCACCACCAAATATGGTCCCATTCTTTCTAACTCAATATGAATAACAGTAGGTTTAAAACAAGGTAAAAGCATTCAAATATCAATCTAAATTGACAATGAAAACTTCACTCTCAGGAAGTATAAGTCGCCAAAAGCAGAAATCATCTTTTGCTTGAATGCCATGAATGAAAATATGGCATATGGCTTAAAACCCATCCAATGAGTTTCTTGATTATCTATACCTTCAAGACAATGGATGCCGCCTCCTGCAATTTTTCCAAACTCACCAGTCATGCTAAAATGAACATCAGATTACCCGGTAGCAATATTTACCGACTCCATCTACGAGAATTCAAATGAACAAAAGCATATTTGCAACTTCAACTGTATAATCTTAAGAAGGAAAAAGGAAGATCGATCCATACCTTTTGGGCCGGCTTCGGTCTTCCTCATAGTCCATCACTCCACCAGGTTCAGAGTAGATCTCTTCGTGCCCTCTGAAGTCAATGTCGGCCTGCTTACAGTGTGTAACTTCTGCCACAACGTAAGTAAGACACATCGACCAACATATCCCAGATACTGAATAAAATTCTTGTCTACTAACATAATAGATACTAAAGGATTCAGACTGCCCAAACCCAAGAAACCCATCATTTAAATGTAAGCCCAATCATAATATGTCAGGTCACTAGATCTAGCTTTGCATGGCCTACTGGAATAAGGTGCTCTTCAGTTCTTCCAGCCAAAGTCACTAGCAGACATTTAAAATTTGCGCTTCTTTTGTACATCCTATGTACAAACTAAAGTTCTCTCTCACCCCCACACACGGAGGAATAGAATTTATTAACCCCCCCTGCAACCATCATCATGAGAGAGGTTGAAAGAAAAAAAGATGCAACCAATTATTTTTCTGTCGTTACCGTTAACTATAATCTCAAGCTATTTAACAAGACAAGAATAGATGTTGAAGGATCAAAACCGCTCTCTCTCTCTCCATACAGGCTTTGCTTGCATTCCATCAACCCCTAGCTCCCTCACCCCAGTCTCCAAAAGAATCATGTCCATGGGTTACATCAATTTGTTGTCAAATAATTTTAATTTGATACATAAAACTGGAATCAACTGACCTTGAGGGAAAGGGACTTCTTTAATTCTTCAATCCTGTCTTCCACATCCTTTCGGTGCTTCTTGTCCAATTCACTCATAGTGTCAGCCCATTTTATCTTCTCTTGAATTAAGACAAGTAGATTCTCTGATGTTGACAACCTAAGCACCATTAGTACAGAGTTAGAAGGATAATGCAGACACCTAAAGACTTAACATCACTAAGGAACTTCAAAGTAAAATAAGACGAGAAGAAAAAGGACATCAGTATATCCCCATTAGAACAGCTAGCAAACCAAAAGGAAAGTCTTACTAGAAGATAATCTTTAAGACACAATATTGTAGATCAGAGCTGACTACTGATTAACATGAACTTATCAGCTTGATTTTAGAAAACCAAATAATTGGAATAGATTGAGAGACAAAATAAATTAGGTCAAGGACTTGAAGAATCAAAGCAATTTGCATGCAATTACGGTATTATTTAACATGTTCAACATAGATACAAGTTCAAATGAGAAATATGGTTTCTAAAGACAGAATCATGGTTACAAAGATTTAACAGAGGGTTGCTTGCAATTAGGCATACAACATGCTAAGGTAAGAGAGCACAAAAATTTTACTTTAACCAAAGATGTTACCAGTTTGATAATGTTTGTAACATATTCCCAAGTTGCCCAGGTCTCAGATCCCTGCCAGCTGCAAATTGTACCTATTTGTCAAAAATAGTAAAGAGTTTCAACATGCTAAAAGAGGAACCGAGGGAAAAGGAAACAGAAACAACTTAAAGGCAAGGTCATAACAGCAACGACAAACCTCAAAGCACCTTCGCAACTGATCCAACTTTCCCCTAACTATTCCCTAAAACAACATGAGGAATGAAAATGTAATGATCAGCAAATTCTTCCTACAAATTTTTCTCGATCAATCAGTACAGTGGTTTAAATCCTAACCTTGGTGCCAAATCCTTGATGTAAACATGTAAAAACTAATTTGTCTGGAAAAGAAAGCGCTAATAAACAATTATCTTATTTTACTTGACAACTTTACACCTTACATATTTTTTTTCCCAAGAAAAAGCCATTATATCATAAAAGGGGCAAGAATGAATCGAGCATTCCAGCTAGGAGAAACATACCACATACATGCACTCATTGATCAGAAAATCTTCAAGCTCTCGAACATTTGTAACATCTAGCTCCTGCATTAATTGATCATAAGGTAGAACCTGTAAATGGGCAAACATCAGAACAATCCCAACAAGTTAGTTGAACTATCGATTCCCAGATGAGAATGAAATGGATAAATGACAGACATAGCATGTAACATTCAAATTGGCGTAAAGTGTATGCTAACAATACCAGAAAGATCAACAATGTCAATCATATAAACTTTAGTAACATTCATTGATTAATTGTAACATACAAGTGCCACATTTAACCAAAAAGATGTAGGAGCCAAAAAGCGATGTACATTCAGCATTTTCAATTACCAAAAACTCATGCTATTCCAGACTCTCAATGATTTACTTTTTATTGAGTATGAATTCCAGAAATTTAAATAACTTGTTGCTACGGTAACAATCATGCTTTATTTCAAATAATACCGAATAACTACTCAAAATTGAGCCATATTTTGACACAATTAATTTTCCTTTAACTAATCAGAATTAACTTTAATGTGCTACTCCCTCCATTCCTTAATATATGTCATTTAAAAAAAGAATTTTTGTTCCCTAACATATGACATTTTACAATTATCTATAAACATTAATTAATTTTTTTCAATTCTACTATTTCTCTCCCCGTGCAATAATTATTCCTTTTTGGAGGTGCACAATAATTGTGGAGATAATTAATTAAGGGCAACATAAGTTTTTTACTTATGTAATAACATCTATTAAACATGACGCTAATTTAAGTGTAAAACCTTAAACAATATATATTAAGGAACAGAAAGAATAATAAGTTACAGGTGACAAGTTTCATGATCACCCGACTATTGCATGACAACTTTTAGGCAGGTAAAGCAGATATAATAAGTAATCTGGAAACATCTCAGGATCCAATGAAAGATACCTTGTTCGTTTCCGCAAGTGTAAGTACAGTAAGTTGTTTAAGCTTGAGAACTTGATCAGGAACTAGTTCAGGAATACGACCAGCATTATCTGTAAATAGACTTAGTTCCCAATTTCATTGCAGTATCTCAAAGGAAAGTGAAATGCAAGGATCAAGCGTGGGGAATTTGTTGTTCATGTAATCCAACAGAATAAACAAACTGTTTGCTGGCAACAATTACAGAAGGGATACTGCACACACTAATACCACTAACTATTCACCACAGTTCCTTTACAGACTTTTTCTTCAAAACAACATTTCTTGTTTTATTTCCTTCAAATGATGTATTTCCCCCATTCCTCCTCTTATAATGTCCTTCACTTGCTTTTTGTACTTAAATTTTAGTCGTTTGTTGAAACAAAACAAATAGAAACCCCAACCAGATAATTTTTATGAATATCTAAAATCCCATATCACATTAATGAAAAACAAACCAACGCTCTGAAGATAATGGTGCGAGGTCTGGGTTTCTTAAATATAACAATGAGAATAAATGATTCAAGTAAGGTACTCTGCATGGATAATAGAAATTTTGCAAATACAATTTCAAGAAAAACATCCATTTCTGTGCCAGAAAATTTAAAACCAATTATTACCATTTTAAACATCAAGATCAAACTTGCAGAAACTTCCTAATCTTACAAACATACCTCAGACACTAGAAGGACCAATAGTTACACTCAAAATTGAAATCCAACTACCCACATAACCATTGGCTTCTGTCCCATTCATTACTGATAAAGAAAGAAAAATGGGGCTAATCCCGTACAATCAATCAACACAACGCAATTCGAGCATTATAATCTTGGAATCCATTATATGCATAACAGCTCAACAGTATAAAGATCACCTAGCATGTCAACATCCTATAATCAAGTGAACCCACATATCCTAACGAGACTATAATGTAAACCCACAGAGAGACAAGAAGTAGGGAGCTTACTCTTGTAATCAGTCCACGTGCCATGTGCAAACAACCGAAGCACATCAAGGTACAACGAATTTTCAGTTCCTTGAAGCTGCAAAAATTCCGAATAAATTATGACTTCAACTTCATCATAAAGGCCCTAATATCTCAACCAAGCATAACAGAAATCACGTAAAACCTAACAAAATGATGAGAAAATAGAAAATAAATAGAAATGACCATAAATGGGTAGGATTCTACCTCAGCGACGCTGGGAGCGGAGAGAATCTCGGAGAAGGCGAAGAGTAAGGGATTCGAAGTGGCCTCAACAATAACGGGCCAAAGAGCTGAACCCTTAAGAGCGGATGCTTGCTTCACAAACTGATCGATTAGTTCTGATTGTTTTTGTTCGATGTCCATCTTTGAGAGTACAAACCCTAAAAAAGTTAAAAAGGGTTACGGGAATTTAAGGACTCGGGACATTGGAGAAAGTGGAGAAAATAGGTTATTAGGGTTTGGGCACTCGCTAAGGAAGAGTGTCTGATTCTGATTTAGAACTTGACACTTGGGAAATTGTCCGATCGGCGGCTGGTTTTGCTTTCATTTTGAAGCCATTTATGACGTGTATCTGCTTTTTCAGAAATTCGATTCGCCTTTTCTGGTTTTTTTTTTTTTTTTGGTGCCTTCCAATCCAAGTTGATTTTATTATTTTAGTTTGCTTTATTTGTTTTTTTAATTGTAAAATGGTTTTACCATGTGATTATAATTATTATCACTTTTATTTGATACTGTAATTAATATTTATATATAATAATTTTTCAAAAATATTTATATAAAATCATTTTTCAAAAAATCAACTCAAACTTTTGTTTTATTATATTTGAATTGTTTATGATGTATGTTTTATTTATTTATCAGTTAAATAATAATAAAAATAATTAAACACCTTGGTATTTTCCTTTTAAATGTCGTTTATGATTATTTTTTATTTTCTTGAATTTTCTTTTCAATTGCAAGTATTGTAAATTTTTACTCAATTCAATTCAAATTTATTTAAGTTACATAGAATTAATTATTTATTTATCATCAAATTAGTTGGAACAAAACTTACTTGTATAATTACAAATACCCTCTCAATCTGAATAACCTCTCAAATTGAAAATAAGTGGAAAGGAACTATAGTTGAAACATATGAAATAGCTTTGTTTCATCGAACAATTGACAATGAATCACAATGAAAAAGTAGATTGTTATAAACTTGAGCCAATAATCATTATTATAATTTATAAGCCAGTTGACAATAAATCGCAACGAAAAAGTAGATTGTTATAAATCTGAGCCAATAAACATTATTGTAATTTATAAACTAATAATTAGATGTGCAATATTCCCTCACTTCTACAAAGGTATACTACTTGTTTCTATTTCACATAAATTAAAAAAAATAATTAATATAATTGAAACATTTAATTTTATTTTATGTTTTTCCTGACATATCCTTATTAAATAAGGTCATTCATATTTTTCATATTACAACTAAATAATAATAATTCATATTTGTTGATAATAAGGCACCTTCAAAGGAACATATTAACAAATTAATTATACTCTTAAAAAGAAAAGCGTGCTATAACTTAAAACATATAAAAAAAAAAAAGTAAATATATCTTTATGGAATGAGCAAAACAATAAATATATTAATGATCATATTTATAAATTCAATGAATTGATATTGTACTTCTCTGTTGAATTCATCATGCAATAATTTGCACAGTTCTTCGTATGGCCTTTTGTCGTTCGGGTGCATACTTTTTCCGCTTCTATTTGATCGATTTTGCTAAACTGTCAATGTTGAGCTAGTGGACAATAACTGAAATCAATTCTATTGATGTTTGAAGGAGATCAAACAAATGTGTGCAGTATATCGAAGAGGGCCAAGTTGATATCATTTTTCATTGGTTTTGCAAGCTCTGCCCCAATGCAAAGAATTCGATTTTCTCCTACTAAGAGGGATTTTAAGTTTGTTGTTGGTTTGACATTTTTAGGAGCATCTTTAGAAATGAAGTAGAGTGGTTCAAAATAAACAACATGGTTTACCTTCTTGAGGATGTTTGTATATGTCTATTGTGTCATCTTCTAATCTCCCTTAACAATTGTCATACCCTGCTTGGTTGGAATCTTCACCGTGAGATATCTGACACAGGTGCATGTTGTTGTGTCATCCATGATTGTCCTTTAAATAATGACATTGTACACAAAGGGAATGTCCACAATCATCCATATGACTTTGAATTTTTTTGTAATTTCGATGTCGTTTAATTTCATGTGTCAACTTAATGGATCCCATCACGTCAACTTTAATTCCCCCAATTCCTGTCAGAGGAGTTCGGACTGGGTGCAACTTCTTGAAATCCAATTTGAGCATTTTAAAAGCTTTCGTCATCATCATATTAACCTAGCTATCATTGTCTAATAGGATTCGCTTAACTAAGAAGTTTTCAATTTGGTCATATTATTACTAGGGTGTTTGCATGAGGAGTGCTAAGTTTTATGTCATCCTTTGCTATAGAAAATGTGATGGGGCAAAACATAGGTTCTTCCATACTCTCTTTGTTATTGACAGAGTATACCTGATGGATTTGTCATTTTCTTAAGGTGGAGATGTCTCCTTTTGCTATGACAACTACAACTCTTGCATACTACCTATTATTGGGTTTTTGTCTTGGCTCTCATCTTCTTATTGTGGCTCGTGCCTATTATCTTATAGGGTTGCTTGCTTTTTGAATTAGTTGAGTTTGCTCTGTTGGACTAATCATTCAATTTCATTTTTCAGATCTCTGCATTTTTTTTTGTGTCGTACCCGTTATCTATGTAAAAATTGTAGTACTATCTTTATTTTTTGTGGTCGAGCCTCTTAGCAGATGAGGGAAGTTGATTATTTTTCCTAACCATTTGATCAAGTGGAGCACTTTGCATTTGTTGGTCATGAGTGTATAGTATCGAGTCGAACGATTGTTTGGGTCTAAAGGGACTAAGAGAGTTCCTCATTGTCTAGCTCGGTGTCTATCATTCATGTTATTCCCTCATCCTTTTTCATCTCTCTTTCTATATGAACAATGGGAGTAAGTTTGCAAATTGTCATATAACGAATGAAATGATTACATTTGCAAATTGTCATATAACGAATGAAATTATTACATTTTTCCACCAATTCATAAAAATTTTTAGGAGGATCAATACCGAGAGAATTGAAGAGTCCTCATTTCTTGCAATTTTAAATCATTGCATCGACTACTACTTCGTGATTGAGATTGTTTACTTGCATAACCACCTTATTAAATTTAGCTAAGTAGTCACGCAATTATTCTCCCTCCTCTCAAACAACCTCATGAAGTTTGAGGAGATTTTTACTTGTAAGATGGCTAATACGAACCGAGTTGCAAAAACTACGAAAGCTGAGTGAAATTGCAAATTAAGCCATAGGCTAGGTCTTAACACTAGTATTGTGTTACCCCTTCAAGGGTAGTAAGGAATATTTTGCAAAAAGGGCATTTAAGTAGTATAAAGCTCCAACCTATATCAAATCTTATAAAGGTGGCTTCGAGGATCAATTATTTTGTTGTAGTTATCAATCAAAAGTAGCTTGAATTTGTGGAGTACTGGTTTGACCTTAAGCTCTGTAGCTAGAGGATTATGATTATAAGAGTAGTAGTCAAGGGCAAAGTGTTCCTTACACCTTGATCGTCTGACTGCCTCTATGACTTTCTTTTTAAGGGCATAGTTGTCCCAGTAAATGTTTTCTATGTAGGTGGCTCGACTTTTCTCCTGGCTTGTATAATGATTCACCCACGTCATTGCGCATTTCCAAACGCCTGATTTTTCCACCTTGGTAAGCTAGGTTTTTTGCTTATTCTTGTTGAGCTGATAGTGATGGCAAATGTGGCAACTCGACAATGGCAGTTTGTGAAACAACCACATGTTCTTTTTTGTTTTAAGGTCTACTTAATCTTTTTCACATTTGTCGCAAAAAATCCATAAAAGTAGCTGCAAGCTGGGCAATGGTTTGGTCAGGGCCAGGATTAGAGGTCAGAATTTGGGGTGCAGATTGGGAATCATGATTTGTGGTACTAACAAAGCTAAAGGCTAAGTTCTCTGGTATTGGTGGAGAAGTTGAGGCTGAGAGGCTTATTGGGGGTGTGTTGTATAAAATACTGGATTGAAGGTGGGTTTGTGGGATTTTTGGATCATTGGGATAGGTCATGACTTAAGTTTCCAAAGGTCTATTGTAATAAGTCTACGCTCATCGCACCAATGGTGTTGTAAGGTTTACCACAGTAGTTAGCTTGGGTGATTTGGATGGAGTAAAAGTTGTTAATTTGGGTGTTTTGACGGGATTCTTATAAGACAACAAAGGTGAGAAGGTGTTTGACGTGTTGTCGGAAGCCTACTCCGATGCCTAGGTTAGTAATGTGCTAGCGAGAGAGAGTTAATGTAATGTGAGAAATACCTAGTAGTGCTCCTTAAATAATGTTTAGTGAGAGTTATTTTCTTGCTAAAATATGACTTCATATCTTCGTATTTAGTGATTGTTTTCTGATAAAAAATATTTTTCTATTAAAAGATATTTTTCTGATAAAGGATAATATTTCTATTTAGAATGAACTACAAGTTAATTATGCTTGGACAGGCCGAGCTACATAATTTTATAGTTTCATAGATTGTTTTATGGGCCAAACTGATTTTCATTACTTGTTATAATGATAAAAGTCAAACTAAATTTTATGTGTGATTGGATCTGACATATATCTGATTGGGTAGTATCACTATTGATGTGTACAAAGTAAAGAGTACGAGAATATTATACATGAGCTAAAAGGATTGTAAATAAAATATTTGAATTGTAAGTGATATAATGTGTAATATTTGGTTTATCGACTAGTATTAATTTATTTTTCATTAAACAACTAAGCATTATTATAAGGCTTTTATGAGAAAAATAGATTTTATGAGAAAAATATACTAATAACAATATAAGTGTAATCAAAATTAGCTTTAAGCAATAATTAATTACATGATATTTATCATATGATGTGATGAAAACTATAAAAAGAATATTTGAAAAAACCCGCCACACACCACTTATGTTCTTATAATTCCATTCTTTAGCCAATTTAGAAAATTAGTGAAATAATATTGCGAGGATAATGTAATTAGTCTATTGTCATTACTATTAGTTGATATCATCAAAACTTGTGAAATTTCACTAGAAGAGTTAGCAAATACAAATTTTATGCGATATTATCCTTTATTAATTTTTATCTACCATTTCTTTTTTATGATCAAAGATTTATCTGTATCTTTTATTGTGAATAAGAGGTTATCAATTTAATAATGATTTAATAAAAGTACAATTAATTTAGATTTTTTTTTATATGTTCAATGACTTATGGGTAATTTATCAAAATCTAGTTTGGGCGTTCCTAGTAATCTAGCGGTAACCCTTCTCTCTTCGTTATTCTTTAATTGTTTATTATTTTTTATAAATTTAGATTTATCATTCTATCGATAGATTTATTCATTTTTTTTATTATGTGCAGTTCTATACTATTTGTAGATATTTTATTCTACTTTATGGATGATATACTTTTTTTTATGGGTATCTTCTCTCTTTATATGATATTATTTTATATTTTTTAGATAAAAATTGTATCTATTGATTTTGGAATACTACTGATTTATTTTGTGTGATAATTATGATTTTTCAAGATTTTATAACAAATTTATTAAGAAACTTTATTCAAAATGATGTTACGAAATTAAAAAGATTTTGGAGCAGCAAAAAAGAGATTTGAAGTAGTGAGTTGAATTATTCAAATCATTATATTAAGTTTAATCATAGCTTTTTAATATCAATATCTTAGATTTTATATACTGCATGACTATTAAATTAAATGAATAATATCGTTTTATAAAAAAAAAAAACTCAAGATTTTCAATATTCATTTTATTGTTATTTTTTAATCTAATTTTATACCCTAATCCTTTTTTTTTATTTGGTTTTCTTTGTTGGTTTTGTATATATATTTCAACAAGAGAAAATTAAGTCATTGATTTATAGAGGAAATTAATTTTCACTTGTAAATTCAATTGCATCACTTCATTACATAATATTGTAAGTAATAATATATTATTTATAATAATTTTGTTGATAGTATCTGATGATACTTAATATTTTAATAACAATATTAAATGTCTTTTAACAAAATTAATTAAAAAAAAGCTTGACTATTTGTGGAAGACCTTAAATTTTATTTCAATTTTTTCATGAAATTGTAGATTTGCCATTAATATAAGCTATAATAGCTTTTGAAATTAAATTCAATACTCCACATCCTAATGGCATAGCCATTCTCATAAAATTAATAATAGTTAGTACATATTTTTTCCCTTCAATTTTTAAGAATATAAATTTTTTCCTCTAAAAATCAAACGAGCATCTTAGAGCAACAAAATCACAAAAATATAAAATTCTACTGGTGAAAATTAGATCCATAATTCATTTATTTCACTTTGGAGATACCATTACCTAGCAAACTAATTCTAATGTTATATTATGCAATACATTTTCCATCATGCTTTAAGGGGTGGTGCAAGAATGATATCACAGTGTAACAGAAGGTTTGATTTAGAACTTTAATGACTCGCTTTGCTATTTAAAGCATTGTGAAACCGAAACTAGGCAAAAATAGCGATTCATACCCAATTTACTACTAGGCAAAAATCGTGATTCATACCCAATTTACTATCTTTAAGCAAAATTTGAAATTTTTTACTAATAAAAAGATTAAAAATTTTTATTGAAATTATTATTTTTTCAATATCAAATTAATTGTTTATACACTTATAGAGCAAGTATTTGTCTAGTTATAGAGATGTAATTGAACTAATCTAGTAAAATTAAGTTCAAACTTGATTGCATTATAAAACTTGACTTGAGTTTAATCAATTTTTTTTCGCTATTATCAAGTTTGATTTGATTTAATTATTTATATACTAGTTTTTATTATTCTAAATCTAATTTTTAATAATATATAATAAACTCGACTCAACTTGATTGTTTATATAAATACATTCAATATAAAATATAAAATCATAAAATTTCTATTAAATTTGTAAATTTTATAAATTGAGTCCAATTTGCCTTGATGTAGAATATATTATGAGTCAATGTGTTTCATTAGCACTATTATCCAGCCAACAATATATAAAAGACAGATTAATAACCATTTTTATCTCTACGTATATTTTTAAACCAGTTTTGTCACTCACATTTTATTTAAAACTATTTTTTTCATGAATTTATCTGTTTGAAACAATTTTATTTTTTATGTTTTATTTAAAATTTTTTTACCCTTAACGTTAATATAACTCAATCATATTATAATTTTAGCAGTAAAAAATTATTTCTCTTTATTCAATTTTTTATATCATTTTGATTTAAGTAATTTATATTCATATCAATTAAATTAATTATCATGTCATAGAAGTTTATAGGACTAATTAACATTATTTCTACTAATGGCAAGTTATATTAATATTAAAGACAAAAGAATTTTAAATACAGTGTGAAAGATAAAATTATTTCAAATAAATAAATTGAAGAGTAAAAGAGTTTCAAATAAGATACGAAAGATAAAATTCACTTTAAACACTTAATGTATTGTTAATTTGCGAACATAATTATAATTTCATCTTTTCTGAAAATTGTCACTTTCACCCCACCGTTCGCGTGAAACAGGATCTAACTGCGCACATATTGCAAAAATTCAAAGCCTTTTCTGTAATCTGCTCCATAAAGTATTATCCAGCCAGGGCAAGGGAAATCAAGTAATTAGCTAATTGAGTCCTATTTAAGCTATCCAATCACATCTCCTTTATTACACACCTCTCTCCCTTTCTTCACTCGCATCGTTTAATCGTTAAGCATATAAAGCTGTATTTCTGGAAATTCCTCTCCCTCACATCAAGCGCAATAACGATGGCAAATCCCCTGCCTGATTCTCAAAGCAATAGAGCAGCGGTTCAAGCAACCAACGACGACGCTTCAGCCAGTAAATTGTGCGCACAGCCATTTCCAATATTGTATTGTTGTCTCTTTCTATATACAAATTGTTAATTTTCTAATGATTGCTCTTTAGTTGCCAAGAGATTGAAATGAATGATTATTATTGTTGTTGTTGATGTCCTGGTGCGGGGATCAATGATAGTGCTATGTAGTATATGCTGAATTATATTGTTTATGTCAAAGGTCCTGCGTTAAAAAGGGATACATGAAAGATGAGTATATCCATTTATTTGTTAGACGACCTGTAAGGAGATCACCAATAATCAACCGCGGTATGATTTAGATATCACTTTTTTTTTTCTTTTACATTATAATCCATTTCTCTGTACTTAAATTTTACTTAATTTCTCTGGATTTGCTTCTTTATAATTGAGGCTACTTTGCGCGTTGGGCTGCTCTTCGTAAACTTCTATATCAGTTTCTTGATTGCAAAATGAATGATGAAGAAAAAGGCCAGACAAAGAAACAGATATTATCTATAGGAGCAGGCTATGATACAACTTACTTTCAGTTGCAGGTGAATGGCTTTATTTCTAACTTGTGATTGATTCTGCACATAACAGCTTCTACTGCATTCTTTTCCCATAAAACATACCTGTTAGCTTCTTTATTTGTGCCAGCTATGTGACCACATTTGTTGCATGTGAGCATTTTTTATTGTCAAAATTGTTTCATTGGTGTGCTTAAGACATTCCGTTTCTTGTTAGGGATCATTCATTTGCCTAATTCATCCATTTAATGAAATTGCTTAAGTTGAGATCATTGCTGCATTTTTTTTTTTGCTACATTGGAGATGTTGGGTGGCTTAGTACAATGATTACACTTTCCATGACAGGATGAAGGAAAAGCACCATCTTTATATGTGGAGTTGGATTTCAAGGAGGTTTGATTTTGAATATTCATTACTATCCTATGGGTTATCTGGTAGTGCACTAGCTTATTTTTGTGTGACAAGTTTATAACTTTCTGAGCTAGGTTAAAAGTAAATGCAATAAACTATATTAACCTATTTATGCTTGCTGACCCAAGGTTCAGCTCATTGCTCTCAACTTAAATAAAGTATTTGTTAGGTGACTAGTAAAAAGGCAGCAATTATTGAATCCTACTGTCAGTTGAAGGACAAAGTTGGTGCTTCAGCATCAATATCACGAGGTAAGCTTCTTTAGCTGCATGTATTGGTGGCAATGGCACCTGTTTATGTTTGCGAAAGATGTCATTCTTTTTGGTGTATTAATAGCATGGTTTCCAATACTTCAGCTTTAATTTTTGGTTTTCATTAATTAGTGTCTTTACTTTGCAGAGACAGGAGAAGTACTTAGTGATCATTACAAGTTACTACCAGTTGACTTGCATGATATACAAAAACTAGATGACATCGTAGCATTGGCTAATATGGATCCAGGGTATGCGTGCAGATTCAATTTCTTTCCAAGTGAATCAAATTTGATTAACTTGCTTCTTTGGTGCTTTTATATCATTTAAAATTTACGCTCCTATGCAGTAGTTAAGTCGGTCTTTTAGCCACTGTCTATTCCTTTCCATTCTCTCCAACTTGTCAAGTAGAATATGTTCATATTCTTAGCTTTTGAGGTCCTTTCTTCTTTTCCTTAAAAGTATCTTCCTCTGAGCTATTTTCATTATTTATGTTTGTTCTATTTGATAAGCTAGAAATGTGCAATTTTATTACCACAAATGACTTTTTCTAGGAAAAACATTTCTTTCTATTTTAGTTTTCCTTTATCATTTTCTTTGTGGAGTGTCGGTTTATATCTTCTTGCTGAGGGAATAATTAATTGCTTTGTTCTAATGCTGTTACCAGCTTGCCAACATTTATAATCGCAGAATGCGTGTTAATATATTTGGATCCAGATTCAACCCATGCTATAGTTGGTTGGGCATCAAAGACATTTTCAACAGCAGTGTTTTTCTTATATGAGCAGGTTATAAGCCTTCTCAGTCCTATTGATAGTATATTTGTATACAAGAATTTTTTTTTTTTTTTTTTTTGTGTTTTCACATGGTTATTTACATTTCTCAGTGATGGTTACAGATCCACCCTGATGATGCTTTTGGGCAGCAAATGATCAGAAATTTGGAGGTTTGGCATTTTCTCCCTTTAATTTATGATTTCATTAGTTAAGCAAATTCTTTAAGTAATTTTAGTAGAATTGCTTTTGGGTCTAGATGTTCTGTCATTTTCACATTGAAATTTTTAATAGTTGAAGCAAACAGTGGCTAAAATGAAGGAACTGAACATAATGAATTATGTTCGCTGTTTCTGACTAGGAACTAAAATTGCTTTCTCCTAGCCTCAAGTTCATACTTTCAAATATTATTCACCAATTCTAGCTAAAAGTTGGAGATAAGTAGAAGGATCCTGAACAATTCATTAAATTCCTAAAGAAGTTGAAGCTCAAAACCCCTAAAAAATTTGGGGCCTTGCTCAACTAGTTATAAAGTTATTGCTTAAGCACTAGGCACGCCACGTCATGCATGAGGACTCATTTTCATAAGTTTATTTAATATCTGAAGCACATCACAAATTGTATCAGTTCTTTCTTGCTCATGTTATTGTTATTATTATCATTATGCCCAACTCAAGTTAGTTAGGTCTTATTTTCCAAGTTAATTGGGGTCGGCTATATGAATTAGCTTTTTCCACTCAAAGCGATCTTAGACCACATCTTCAAAAAGATATAAAGCCTCTAGGTCATTTTAAATTGTTCTCCTCTATGTGAGTTTAGGTTTATTTCTCCCCCTTTTTACCTATCTATTCTAATGTGCGTTTAAAAACTTATGACTCTCGTGTCCAAATCACCTGAGTCTCCCTATTACTATCATTATGTTACTTTGCAAATTTAACTATGATGCAAATATTGTTCTTTTGGTTGTTAGAGTCGTGGTTGTGCACTACTGGGGATTGAAGCTACACCAACTTTGATTGCGAAGGAAAAACTGTTTCTTGATCAGGGATGGCAGGTATACATCAAACAAGACAATTTTCTTGGGAATGAAACTAATTGCATTCTTTTTCTTTATAGTAAAAACAATTGTTCATGTGTACATGTTTAAATACATGCTATCATAGTTAACTTTCTTCTTATACCAGGTGCTTAATGTGCGGATTAAAAATGTTTTGTCATGAAAATAGTTTTGATTAGTGATGATAGTATAATTTTGACGTAAAGAGATTTGGTGCTAATCAACTAATTTTGGGTGTAGAATTTTTTTTCCCCCTTAACCATCACTTAAAATGGTTGATTGATTATTATTTGTGCTATTTGTGTATTGTAGCTGGAATTGAAATCTTTGTAAACCTTCAAACATGCGTTATTAGGAAATTAAAATATTCAATCATGTTTATTTAGGGTATTGAAGCATGCAATTGTGTGGTATTAGAGAATTAGTTTGTAAGTCAGTATATAAAGTTTTCCATCAAACCTTTTTTTTTTTTTTTTTGGTGGACTATTCTTCCTTACATTCATTTGCCTTTTTAGTTCGCTGAATATTTTGTTTTAAATTCTAAACACTTTTCTCTTCCACACAATATGAGGTGTCAGAGGGCTGTTGCTTGGGACATGCTGAAAGTTTATAGTGATTTTATTGACGCTCAAGAAAGGCGCAGGTATTTTGCTCCATAAATACTGGAAAGTTTACAGTACCACATCATTTCATATATTGGTTTATTTTCCTTTTCTATATGTTGTATATCTGATTCCGGATGTGACAAGTGGCTGTTATTGGATGTTCTAGATGGGCATTGGGTATTAATTACTACTTTCTTTGTCCTTATTTCCTAATTAATTATTAAACAATGACAGCTTGGTGTCAGAATGTCCTGCCATTTTTATTTTATTCTTCTACCGTAACCTGTATGTTATATGCTTCAGAGGTAATCTAGTGAACCGACCAGCATGGTTCATGTTTTCTCAATCCTTGTTGTCTTCGAAGCAGGGCTTCTCACTGTCTGGTTTCTGTAGATGCAAATATACATGCTCAAGGGAGCAACTGCAAAAGACATTTGAATGTCCAGTTAACTAGATGTAGCGGCCTTGCATGTATAGAAATCAATGCTTAGCCTAAATGTGTGTAACTGCATTTTAAGATTCTGCTTTCTGAAAGGAGGAATCCCTTAATGTGTGTCTTTTTAAGATTCTGATATATTGATTGTAGGATGATGTAAAGAAAGTTCTCTCTCTGTTTGGCTGTTCACCAACTCTAATAAATATTGCAATATGTTTTATTCTGTGTTGCTTTGCTCTTCTTTTTTCTGCCTCTCTTTCTAGCCTTGAAATACTTATAGGAAGTTTCTCATGTGTTGTACCTTGGTCATTAGGATCGAACGGCTGGAATTATTTGATGAGTTCGAAGAGTGGCACATGATGCAGGCAAGCGAATTCCTTATTCCTGTCGCAAAAAAAGTGTCATAGATTCTTAGTTGAGGACAATACTTGATGTTGATATGTGGGCCTAGACCACATGGAATTTTTCTGTTGTATATACACACACACCCCAAAAAGGGCATCTATCTAGTGGTGATTTATGCTTAGGTGGTCATAAATCGTGACAAGCTTTTCTGTTATCGTTGCTGATGCTGCGGGGTTCTAATTTTTGTCCTGAACTACTGTTTTCCAGGAGCACTACTGCGTGACTTACGCGATTAACGATGCAATGGTATGTACATGATATCCCTATGCCAGTTTGGCTTTTGTTTAATCTGGTCTGTCATCCTTATCGATGTGATTTTCATCTCACTAGGGTGAAAATTACATTATAGGAAAATTTACAGTACATTTGGTATTCGCAAGATGTTAGTTAATTCTTCTATTGAGCAGTACCTACCTGTCCACATTCCTTATCATTCTCATGTGAAGTTTTTGTTCGTGCAAATGTGAATGTTTTGTTTGAATCATGCCAAAAAAGCGAAAAGTACTGAGTGGTGGCGTAACCTCCTTTCTTTTTATTGACACGATGACTTGATGAGATTAACAAATCACTTTATTCTGCGGATAGATGCATATGGTATTGTTTGATTCCCAGAGGCTAAATATTGACACCCAACCTCGGGTTTCCATGATACAGGGACTCTTTGGGGATTTCGGCTTCCCTACCCACCAGCAGCACGTGATCAACGCCCGATCAGCAGCATCTCCATGAGAGCCCCAGGCTAGACGAAAGTGTGGCTGCAGTTTGCCAAGTTTGGTTAAACGAATAGTATCAGGGCAGCCCATATGACTGACACGTTCTAGATAAACCAGGTTGTCAGCTAAAAGAAGTCTCTTAAGCTAGTAGTTAGTCTTTACTCGTTAGCTAAAAGTCTTCGTAAGGATTGATGACTCGTGTGGAAGGATCTGTGTACACTGTTTGTCCGACTCGAAAAGGCAGATCCTTTCTTTTTTGTGCTAGCTGTTTGGCAAATGAAATTTGTGGGACCCTACTCAACGGGGCTGTGTTATACGATGGCTTGGGGGGTCCACATGTCATGTGGAAATGTATATGCATCCTTGGTTGCTTTTCAATTCATGAGCCTTACAATTTTACTTTTCCTACACTCATAAATTCTTTTCTGGCTGTGTTTGGGGTTTTCCCTAGACGACCAAACTGCTGGTGGACCGGAGTGGTAAATGTTGCAAAAATCTACGTGAAATTGTGACCATCGATGTCCCATCCTAGAAACTGAAACCCAACTTTTTAGTGTCCGCATCCACAAGGAAAATTTTGATGGTTTTCACATTAGGAAGCATAGAGACTAGATGATATGGTGGGGGTGGGGGGGCGCAAATTTAGTTTTACATTGTGGGAAATATGCATATCTAATAATACAACGAAGGGAAGTGAATAAAACGTAGTTAATGAAACTAAGCTCAACTAGCGAGAACAATTGATCTCAAGAACATTAAATTATTTGCATACGACGTACCTAAGATGAAATATCTATGACGAGATCATATGGAGTAAAGGGTTCTAAAAAATGGTGAAAATGTGGGGCATCGTAAAGATGACTTTTTGTCATGTAAATAGGTATAGTTAATGTCAGTGTGATGGGCGGGACAAGTAGGTGGGAAATTTAAGTGTTAATAGTCTCTCTTAATCACTTATATATTAGAAGTAATTAGGTCCAGTACCCACAAATAAGAACCCGATTGTTTTAAGATGAATCTAAAGTTAAAAAAAATACTAGTAGGATTTTAGAGGTAGCGTTTGGACCAATTGTCCACTTTGTTTAGCTTTTTGGAAGAGAACAGTTGCGTCATTTTCATTGGGTTGCAGCCTATGCTATTTGGTTTGTTTGTTCTAGTCCCATTTGGATACTTGTAACACCTAAATTCAAGAAAAATCAAATGTTGGTTGCAACATTTTAAATGACCCTTCTTCGTTCACAGTTTGGAGCAGGAAATTTGTTATCTCCTGTTTTTTCTAGTAAGAAAATTAAAAATATACGCGATTATTGTTCTGGAACCTGTTGTACAAGGCATTTTTTCGTGGTACGATTATTTTACTTCCCGAAAAGAAAGCAACTGTGGCCATAATTTTCATAATTTTTTGAGTTAAAATTCCTGTTCCCATGGACATCTCAATCTCTCCATTTATGCAAAGCCTAAGTTGGTTTTATTTTGGCCTTCGAGTTGGGTTTGGTTAAAGAGGGTTAATTAGCAACCTAAGTATTCAATACAAGAACCAAACGAGAGAAGTATCAAGGATAGGCTGACATAGGCCAGATGGCTTTATCTGATCTTCATTTGATTATCACCTCCCAATCGAAGAGAGAGAGAGAGTTATTTTAAGAGAAAGCTAAAGAATATCTTAAAAGGAACATTTCAATTCATTTTATGAAGAATCCGATACTCTACAACTAACGTTGACTCACGATTGAACGAGTGATCGTCTCACACAAAGCCCTTTTTTTTTTTTTTTTTAACCTTTTAAAGGAAAAGAAATTTCAATTCAATTATTTTTGAAGAAACTGGTAAAAGGAGGATAGATAGTTGAATACAGTTGGACCATGGAATAGAAAGTTGAGGAAGCTAAAGGAGAATAAATAAATAAAAATAAATCCTTTTCACCCCACACCGATAGTGTTCTCTTTCACCATCTACTTTTCCCCGAAAGGATATTTATTGCGGAACATCTAAGCCCCACTATTCATATGCCATTGTATTGAATTTCTCCAACTTATTTCATTACAATTCCAAGCTATTTCACATTTAAAATTGAAAACTATATAATAATTTGTTTCAATTATTTTCTATTTTTCCAGCATCATAAGTAAATAAACCAAAAAAAAAAAAACATTGGATTGTAAAAATTCCAATTGGTTAGTTTTCCTTTTTGTATTGTATGGGATAACAACGTGACTTGTATACCTGTCCGCGAAACTATATTTCCTTTCATTTAATAGTTAACCAGCTCAAAATCATGTGATTGTCTAGTCATCTGAGAAAGATTCAATCTGTTAATCATAATTTAAGTTTCTTCATTCCCATAAAAAGAAATAAGGATCAGAATCTCTCTCTCTCTCTCTCCTTTCTTTTCTTTGTTATTGATCAACATCTTATCTGTTCAAAAATAAATACTTTTATACTTTTACTCATTAAGAAAGCTATTACAAAATATTTGATAAATTATAAACTTGATGTTTGAATTTTTTAATATTTTCTATTTTATTATCTAGATAATTTTTTTTTTTCAATCAAATATTTGAACTAATAAAACCATTTGCAATGTGGTGTATTTTTCTGATCTGAACGGTAAAATCCATAATTTCATTACATTCATATGATTTGATACTATATTTTATATATTATTTTAACTAATTATGTATCTAAAATTTAGATACATAATTTTTCACTTTAAATACAAAATTTATTATTATTTTTGTTTATTTTCTATATATATTTGAACATATTTTAGAGTGATGTAAACAAAATTTGTTCAAATATATATAGAAAATAAAAAAATTAAACAAATTCTATATTTAAAGTAAAAAAAATTATGTACCCATACGTAATGTCCAAAATTTGATATTGGATCAAAAAAATTTTCACATGGCATCACTGATCATTTAAATGAAGAAAAATATCACATTGAAAATTATTTCACCAGTTCAGATATTTAATTGAATAAACAAAATATCTAGACATCAAAATATAAAAAATTAAAAAGTGCAAACACCAAATTTACAATTTACCCTGAAATATTTAGGAATACATGCCAAAAATTGTCTACATCAACCATTTTCATTAAAATAAAAATGAAAATGAAAATTTTGGAGAAAATTCAAACCATTAATTCATGCACCGAAATTAGGGAAATTAATTACCCTTAAAAAAGATAGTTAATACATTGCCGAAATAAAATGTCAGAGATTAGGGCAATATAATATATTTGGTGATAACCCAAAACACAAACTAATGATATTAGATAAGTGAATGGTGAATTTTTAAAATACTTTATTTGCAATCCTAATGGATATCATTTAGGGTAGTATTTAGTTGCTATAATTTATTATTAGTATTTAGAATCACATTCTAAGAAAGTCAATTTTTTAAAAAATATTTTTTAAAATATAATATTATTATATTTAATTGCAAAATATTTTTTTTGAAATTTATAATTATTTTGTTTGATTCAAATATAAAATAGCAGAAGAAAAATGACTTAGATTAAGGCATAACCTATTTTAGATAGATTTTAATTAATTAATCTATAAAAAAATATATACATGTTCTATAATAAAGTATGATGTAATAATCAAACTAACATGATAAAAATATTAATATTTAAAATATTAGTTATTCAAATATATAATTTATAATAACAATATTTAAGAAATCAAAATATAACATTAAAATTTCCATTTTTTTTTATTTTGAGCTATAATTGGATATCTTGAATTATAGACTATAATTTTTGTAAATGAAATTATATATTTTATTTTTTAGTATATAATTATATGCAAGATTAAATTTCATTCAAATATTATATTTAATCAATGATACAATGTCTATTTAATTTTTAAAATTTTCTACTCGATATTGAAAAATACTGTATTATACATGTAAAAGAGTAAATATAGTGTCCACATCTTAAAAATTTAACTTTCTAAAAAATATAATATTTGAATATAAATTAAACATTAAAATTAAATATTTTTAAATTATTTTTCATAAAAATTTATAAACTAAATCCACCGAATAATATAAATTTACGAGACATGCTAAACTCAACTTAATGATTAACCTCCATCTATTTTGATAAGCTAATCAATCAATATTTCATAATTATTTATGATCTCAAATTTAATTATTTGTATTATCAAACAATTATATTAGTAACATAATATTTTGACAAGTGATAATATAATATATTTTCATTTAATTTCTTTAATTAATTAAAAAATATATAAAAAGTTTAATAATATAAAATGTTTATAAAGTTCAACAATATAGAAAATTTTTGATATAAAATCAATTTATAAATGATAAACAATATAGAATGTTTATCATATTTATTACCTTTTTAATTAATCCATATAGAGAGTTTAATAATATAGGAAGTTCAAAAGGTTAAAGATATAGAAAGTTTTTCAGGTTAAAACAATTTACAAAGTTTAATAATATTTGCAGTAAAGTCTGAAAAGGAAAGGAAATCTTAAAAACCAAACCAAAGCAGTAGCTTAAGGGAATCAACTTAATAATTTGATGCTCTAAATATCAACAAAATAATTAATTCATAGGCCCACAAAATTTGTCCAAAGATCTATGCCCTTATCTTCTAATTCCTCTCCCGCTAACGAAGCACCAAACCAGCCATCAGCATTAAACAGTTTAAACTGAAAATTTTGACAAAGTTTGAATTTGTTTAATTTTTGTTTCAATTTTTAAATATAAATTTGGTTTAGTTTTATTTTAAAAAAATTGAAAATTTTAATTTGATTTAATTTTTAATTAAATTCAATTTAATACACTGAATTCATTTTAAATCAAACTAAAATATGTTAAATCTATATTTTATTAAATCAAAATAATTCAAACATATTTAAAATTATTATATATATTACAAACTTTTAAATATATTATTTGTGTGAAAAAAATATTATAAAAATCATTATTTATATTAAAACTTTCATAAATTTTAGTTCAATTTAAATCAAATTATAATCAAACTGAATTAAACTGATGCTATTCTTATACTTAAATCAATTTAATTGAATTTATATTTTAAAGTTTAACTCTTAATTTTCAAATTTTAAAATTAAAATAATAATTTTTAAAAATTTTTAGTTTTTACGTTCAATTATATATAATAATATTATAGAAAGTATGTATCCAAAAATGCGGGAATAGGACTAGTTATATGCTAAACATAGCACAAGAGACAAGTGGGACGTCAAACAGTCCACACAGAGACCAACTATCGTCTTCCACTCTGTCACTCTACTCTCTCACCCTATCTCTCTCCATTAAAAAACAGAAAGGCTCAAATCGGGCGCCAACAGCTCTCAAATTATTTCTCCTTTCTCTCTATTTTGGATTTCTCATGGGCTGTACGGCGTCGAAGCTGGATAATGAGGACACAGTGAGGCGGTGCAAGGAGCGGCGCCGCCTCATCAAAGAAGCTGTGTACGCCCGCCACCACCTTGCAGCGGCTCACGCCGATTACTGCCGCTCCCTTCGTATTACTGGCTCAGCTCTTTGCTCCTTCGCTGCTGGTGAACCGCTTGCCGTTTCGGAAGAAACCCCTGCCGTTTTCCTCCACCCTCCAAACCCTCCTTCCTCCAACAATTCTGTACCTCAACGTGTCGCTCCATCTCCATCCCCTTCTATCCACCCTCCTCCTCCGCCCGCATTTTCCCCTTCTCCTTCTCCCACAATAGCAAGCTCTAAGCTCCCCCACATCCTCTCCGCTTCCAGCCTCAAATGTGCCTCTAATCGCCGCCGTAAACCTCCAAAGCTCCCACACATACTCTCCGAATCCAGCCTTCCGTCGTCTCCGCGGAGCCAGAAATCAAATTTCACTGGGTATGAACATCCGACAGCTTGTCAAGTAAATTCAACCTACTCCAGCACGCCTTCGCAGGCTTCCTCTGTTTGGAATTGGGAGAATTTCTACCCTCCCTCGCCCCCAGACTCCGAATTCTTCGATCGAAAAGCCCAAGCCAATAAGCATCGTCGTCCCCACCAGCAGCAGCAGCAGCAACATCACTTGGACACTGACGACTTGGAAGATGAGGAAACTGGGACCGAGACTGAGACGGAAACCGAGAGATCGCAATACGACTTTTTTCAATTACAAAACAAGAAGCATAACTACTACCTCCATGGTAACAATAATAGTACCAATAATCACAAGCAACAGCAGCAGCAGAGTGCGGTGGGCGAAGAAACGGAGCGAGAGGAGGTTCAGTGCAGCGAGTGGGGAGACCACGATCACTACAGTACCACTAGCTCATCGGAAGAAGGGGAGGAGGAGGATGAGGATGGAGAGTCCAGATCCGTGATCGGGACTCGGTCCAATTTCGGATCATCGGTGCGGAAGGAGTCAGTGAAGCAGCAGCCAGAATATGCGAATACGAGTAAGTCGGATGAAGCCGGGTCTTCGGCCAGCTTCAGAACTGGAGAGATCTCCGATATGAAGATGGTGGTGAGGCATAAGGATTTGAAAGAGATCGTCGAGGCTATTAAGGACAATTTCGACAAGGCTGCCTCCGCCGGCGATCAGGTCTCCGAGATGCTCGAAGTCGGCAGGGCTCAGCTCGATCGCAGTTTCCGCCAATTGAAAAGTTTGTTGCCTATTAGTTGGAATTTATCCATTTCTAATTTATTGTTACAGTCAGTTAATTCAGTGTTTTAACGATCAAATTTTGGGTTTTATTGTCAATGGTTAATTGCAGAGACGGTGTACCATTCAAGTAGTATGTTAAGCAACTTGAGCTCCAGTTGGACTTCAAAACCCCCACTGGCCGTCAAGTATCGGCTCGACACCGGTTCCCTCAATGAACCGGGTGGCCCCAAAAGCCTTTGCTCCACCATGGAACGCCTCTTGGCTTGGGAGAAGAAACTCTACGAAGAAGTCAAGGTGCATTCCCATTTTCTCTATTTTAAAAAAAAAAAAAGAAAAAAAAGTGAAGAAAATGAAATTAGTTTTTACCGTGATTGAAAATAATTTTACTTTTTTATTATCTAAATAAAGGGAAAAAAAAAAAGGGTTTTTTTCAAAAGAAAATGAGTAGGATCTGCACTAACTAGTGTTGGAGATAGCGTGCGAGTCGACAGCTGTATCTTTACGGTGGCTGGTTTTGGTTTTGGATTTGGATTTTTCCCCCTTCACAAAAAATGTAGGTATAACCGCTTGGTGTCCATGATGTTAATTCTGTGGGTATCACAGTGATTTTCTATGCGTGTCCTTGTCGTTAAAAGGTTTCTTTCACTGTAATCTGCATTATCTGTCCCTTTGATTCTCTTATTATCTTCTGTAATTACATTGACTTAAATAACCTTGTCCGAGTGTCAGAATGACAAGAACCCCCTGTAATTGTTGTATGAGACAAGTTTGTGGTCGGTCCAACCAACTCGTGCACTTTTCTTTTTCTTTTTTTTTTTTTGGGTTCAAAGTGGCTGCATTTACATGCTGTATCAGGTCTTTTTATCCGTCGTTTTATTTTTTTTTTAATTTATCTATTATTTTAGAAAATTAAGTGTTTATTTTTTTAATTTTACTTTTTACCTTTATGAGTGAGAATTAATAAAGTGATATTTTGAACGAGTAGTGTTATTTTGAGACATAATATATCAATAGGAATATAATTATAAATTTTATATGTATATATTGACATGCATTTGTATTGAGATTGAGTAATAAACTAAAATAATAATTTTTTTTCAAGAACAGATCATATCAGTAAAATCGAGAACTTGCAAGTGATTCAGTGTTAAAAACCAATCAATCAAAAAACTACTCAAAATCAAAAATCGGTCAAACCCAAATAAATCAATCAAAATCGTAAACATATGAAATTGGTTTAACTTCAAATTACGTCGTTTTATGAAAAATTTTAAAAATTTCAAAACATTGCACTATTTTACTCAAAATTAACGCAATAAAAATTCTTCACTACTTTATCATATTATATTTTTTCTAATTGTAAATTTTTTTAAATGTTATTTGTTTTATTTTCAAAACAGAATTTTAAAAGCTGTCCTATCAAACTGACCTATTGAATCGGTCAAACTAAGAATTGGCTAGTCGACTGATTCAGTCTTAGTCCTGTTTTGAAACATAGTAAAATAACATGTAGTAAAATTTAAATTTATATTGAGAACATGTTATTATTGAGGGTAAAATTGTCATTGATAGATGCCATTTATTATTTATTTTCACTTAGATGCATTTAGTATGTATGCAATTATTTTTTCATATAATTGAGAATATTTAATAACCTTCTTAATCTTTGTAAATTTTCTTAAATGACTGGTAAAAAGGAACAGAGGTAATACTAGATAAGACTGCTATTCATAACAGAAACCTAATTGAAAAAGAAAAGTTCATATTTGATTTCCCAAATTCTTGCAATTTGCATAGCATGTCTGGTCCATGCCACCCTTACCAATCCATATTATACATAAAAGTGAGGATGAGATTTTTGAACTAATTAAAAAAGGCTTGATAAAAATATCTATTATGAACAACAAAGGACAACCGATGACTATATTTCATTGGTTAGAGAATAAA
Source organism: Omphalea diandra (assembly GCA_949677035.1). Classification (NCBI taxonomy): domain Eukaryota; kingdom Viridiplantae; phylum Streptophyta; class Magnoliopsida; order Malpighiales; family Euphorbiaceae; genus Omphalea; species Omphalea diandra. The sequence goes on from CATIWR010059653.1 coordinate 29,943, forward strand.
GATTATAATCAGGCTTTGATCTTTTTTAAAAAAAAAAATTATTAGTACATATGTTACTAGCCTTGGAAGTCTGCTCATAGGAAATGTCTTAGAGTTCAAAAATTAATTAATTTATGCAAATCCTTGCAAGTTTTTGAGACTCGGTGTTGTACATCCAAATTTTTCGTGTTGTTTTTTTTTTTCTATATTTATATTCTCATTATTGTACAAAGGAAAAGAATATTCTCATTATTTGACTCATAATATTTGTATGATCAACATTAAACCAATAAAAGAAATTCTTTGAGTTGACAATTTTTTTTTGTCTTCGAGATCCTTTAGTATGTTATAATTAATTATTTGTATCAGCATTTCACCCTTTGTTCTATGACTACAAGCCATGTTGTTAGACTTCCATTAACAGTAATATCATATTATGTATTAAATCCCAACTTCATCTTCAAGATTTTGAATGAGTTTGAAAAATAAATACTATTTTGCTAAGTGCTTTTGTAATCTCATTAACACTATACCAGTATTAACATACATAATATTGATCTAGAATCAATAGGAAGTTAATATTCTTTTGAGTATTAGGGAGAAGGATTACATTGATGAGATTCAAACCCTGACATTCATGCATTGCAATTAGGTTAGGTTAATTGGGTAAGTAGGATACGAACTCAGTAACTTTTTGGGAGCGCTCAGGAATTTTTATCAATCAACCAACATATTATTAGTTTATTACATTATAGCATGTAAAAAAATATATAAATATAAATATTAATATTTTACATTATATAGAAAAATATATATATAAGAGCAAATTTTACATTGGAGAGATTCAGGCTCTAATATCTATTCTTAGATAATTTTATATTTATCAATAAATTATAGCACCAATTAATATATAGTGCTCTACACAGTGTAATTTTATATTCAGTTTTATCCTTTCATTTAAATTGCAATTTATTTGAGTGAGTTTATCTTAAAAGTAGTAGATTGGTCATTAATTTTAAAATTGTGGAGTTTTCATAATTTTAAATACATATTACTTTTGTATTAAATGATAAAGTGTTTAATTTTTTTTATAACTTATGTTCTTTTTTAGCTTACTGATTTTATTTATAATTTCTCTGCGAACTTGTTTCTCCACAAAATGGTATCATCATGTGTTTTCCTATATTAAAGCTTAATGGAAAAAACAAACAAACAAAGTTTAGGCAAAAGGATTTAATCTTCTTCATATTAGAAGCAAACATGAGTGATTTAATTCCAATAATTTACTAAAAAAGAGTATACCAATTATTTTTTTAATTTGATATTTACTTAGTTAAATATAGATTAAATATATTTCAATTGTTTATGTGGATGTATCTATTATATTTTATATAACAAACATTAATGCTAGAAATTTTAATATATAACTCCTTATATGAAAATAGATTATTTTAAAAAAAGGAAAATAGTCTTATG
>CATIWR010059654.1:0-21013 GCA_949677035.1 Omphalea diandra
TAAAACAATTTGCCATACAACTATACAAACACTTCATATATGTTCAAGTGTCCCCAAATGCAATGGTGCTTCTAAATGATTATTTATCTAATGCATATGCTCATGTGATAATGCTAATGAATGTGGCTAGGGATGTTACATATTCTCTTGCCTATCTAGTAATTTGCTAATAGTTATGACAGTTATTTTAATGCAAAAGAAAAAAAAATCGTTCAGAAACAATGATTTAAGAAAGTTTACTAAAGTTGTTGCCCTCGATACCGTATGAAGAAAAATCGTTTAGAAACAATGATTTAATAAATTGAAAGCTTAAATGTTGAGAAATAAATTTGTAAGAGTTTTGCTATAATGAATGCTATTATTTTGGATTCAAGTCCATTTGATGGTATATTTATAGGATACAACTACGAGAGAGACGTTATAAACAAAACTATTTCCAAATCTCCAAAGTATGCTAGGTAGATCATGCATTTATTAGTTGTTAGATAAAATTCGCAATTGAGACATACATTCGAGGTCGCAAGATTCACATAACCCGTTTGTATCTAACGATTAATCCATGTGATATAAAACCATTGGTTTTTTATTTAAGAAAAATAGCTATTGCGTTTCTTATTGTGGTTTTTATTTTCCTTTTTGGACATGATGCTAACTGCAAAATCGTCTGCCCAAATGGAGATATTGCGTCACCAAATTCGCGGTCGCTACCATTATTTTGCTACCATAAAATTTGATCTTGCAACGGTACTTTGGGACATTTGGCATAATTTGACTGAAGATTTGATTCCCTTCAAGTGAATGCAAAAGTCGCGGTCATGAATCTAGACGCGACATGTACCATAAAATTGTTTGTATAAGATTCATTCAATTCTTTTAGAGGATAGCGGTCACGAGCTTCTGCTTCATACCATGAATTAGGATGCAAATTTCAATCTTTGAGATTAAAGCTTCCATTCAAATTTTAAAGTGTTCCTAACTAAATATCTATAAGATAAATATTTGAAATTGACATTGAAACCTTTCAATCTATATTGTCAAGATCAAAAGAGAGATTCATCTTAGGCTTGACTAACCTAGTCCAATAATCTCCCTCTTTTTTTTATTTTAACAACTTAGATTGAATATGTAAGAGATAAAGTATATATGAGTACATTATAGAATGTATGTGGAGTTAAATGGCTAAATTGAAGTGTTAAATGCTCCGCCTTAAATTATACTCCCCCTCAACTAGTGACATGCAAGTTCTTCTCCTTTGTTAAGATCGAAAGAGAGAATTAAGTGCAATGACAAGCAGTAACATATGATGGTGAGTATTTGAGAATTAGAGTAACATAATAAGAGGGAATATCATTCATCAAATCAAATGTGCATTATTCAATCCTAGGAAAAATGTAATTCAAACTTTTATTATTGAAAAAAAGAAACATAACACAATCAAACATATAAGTGTGTTTAATCACACACTTTGGCCAAAATTAAAATAGAAAAAAGTTAAAAATAAGAAATAAAACTCAAGGAAAACTAGAAGGTAGGAGAGACATCATTAGCACCATCATCACTATCTTCAACAAATTCTTCCTCTCCTCCTCCTTGGGCTTCATCTGCTTCTTCCTCTTGGTCTTCTTCTTCTTCTTCTTCTTCATTGTCTTTCCATTCTTTAAAGTCAGGAAGATGATAGGAGTAGCACCAACCTTTTCTTGAAGGTGAAAGAGAAGAAGGAACCTTTTCTTGATCATTCTCATCACCTTTTCAAGTTTTTTATTGATGGAAGAGAAAGAAATGGATGAAGACTTAGATTTTTGCCTTTCTTTGGGCTTTGAAGATGGAATGTGCTCTTAGGGGGCGTTCTTTAATCACTAGCCTTTTTCTTTTAGAGGAATGAGTTGTCTTTGTTTCTTTGCCCTATACGATCCCATGGTATACACATAAGAGACAGGATCAGGTTTAGCATTGATTTGGATCAATTGATCCATAAGATATCTCCCAGTATGGATGGGTTTAATTTTGGTGTGGCATAAGAGGAAAAATAGGCCATTTTGGGAGACTTTTTCATTCCCATCACCGTAAGCATTAATGAAAAAGATAATGATCCTATGAAAGAGCCAATTAGTTATGGTTTTAATGTATTTGGCCACTAAAGTTCTAGTATCATGTTTGGTTTCTATTGAAATTTCAAACCATAACGCAAAATAAATGATGTTAAGAGAAAAGATAACGAATGGAACATTATCTCTAGTTTGGAAATTAAAAAAGGAGGAAAGTTGGGTAAAAGTGATGAACTAGGGATCTCTAAAAGTCCTTAAGATAAGACCATACACACTTGCCATAGATTCTGCCCTCCGACTAAGAGTAAAAGTGCACAATAATTATTATACAATTTCTTCATAGCCCAATTCATCCCGAAAGGTGAATTCATTCCAGCTAAGGTTGGAGAGAAATGTTTGAATTTCTCCCTTGATGCCCAGAGTTTCAAAAAGGAAGGAGGAAGGTATCTTATTGGGTTATATGATATTTTTGGTGTTGGCCTTGTATCTCTCATTCTCTTCTTTTGTGATTCATTTCATGAGATGAATAGGAGGAGGGCCTTTCAGGTTAGGCAAAACCCTTTACCTTTTCTGATCTAGTGAATTTCTTCAATCCCATAAGAGTAGCAAATGAGAGAATGAAGGTGTGTGGTTGAAAAGAGATGAGAGTTATGAGGAAGAAAATGATAAAAGTGGAATAGAGAGGTGTGAAAGAGGCTTAGATAGGCAAAAAATTTGAGGAAAATGGTTGTAAAATGGGAAAAAAGCATTTAATGAGGAACATGCACCATTTGATTGTCAAATCAATCAATGCCTAATAGTTACAGGGAATTACAGTTACTATATGCCTATCGTGATCGCTATTTATGAAAATTTTGAGTAACGATCAAGAATTCCTTGGAAAATAGCATAGTCAAAAGACTAAAGATTTCAAATTTGAAAATTTTTGTGGTGACTAACATAGATTGTGGAAGCAAAATAATAAAAGTCAAAATGTTTAAGGAGACTTATAAGTAGCAACCATGAATTATGAATCCCGATCGTGAATTACAAGGCATTTTTTGAAAAAACATTAAAGAAATATTGGCCTAAACTTGATGTGATCAACATGATATTATGATGATTGATTCAAGTAACTTCTCATTGAAAAGCACAATTGTACAATGAATTAACACATTTACAACATTCAACACAATAAATTAAAATGCAATCATCAATCATATCATATAATGAATTAATATTGACAGGCATAGTGAAGTGCATAGAGTAAGATTAATTTTCACCTTAGGGAACTTCCATCTAGCATCCCTAATTCCCTCTTGATAAAGTTCATCCTTTCATCATTAATGGGTTTAGTAAAAATATCATCTAGTTAGCGACTGGTGCCAATAAATTCTAACACTACATTACCATTTTTGACATGATCTTCTTAGAAAATGATGTATAATAAAAATATACTTACTTCTTGAATGCTGGATGGAATTCTTAGAATGATTTATTGCACTTGTATTGTCACATTTGATGGAAATGTGATCAACGTCTTTGCCTTAATCATTGAATTATTGTTTCATCTAAAAAACTTAGGTGCAATAACAACTCGCCGTCACATATTATGCTTCAGCAGTGGATAAGGTAACCAAAACTTGCTTTTTGCTAAACTAAGAAACTAAACATTCACCTATGAATTGACAAGTTCTAAAAGTGTTTCATATCCATCAAATTACCGGTATAATTTGCATCAAAATATCCAAAAAGGCTAAAAGATGAATTTCTAGGATACCAAAGTCCTAAATGCAATGTGCCATGCAAATACTTAATAATTCTTTTAATGACATCATATGAGATTCCTTAGGACAAGATTGAAATCTAGCACACAAGCAAACACTGAACTTGATGTTAGGTCTAGATGCGGTAAGATAAAAGCTGGAGCTAGTCATACCTCTATACTTCTTTTCATCAATGGGCTTACCCGATTCATCCTTGTCAAGCTTGACAGTTGCACTTATTGGGGTTTTTGCTACTTTGCATCCATCCATGCCAAACCTATTAAGTAGATTGTTTGTGTACTTGGCTTGGTTAAAGAAGATGCCCTATTTTTTTTTGCTTAATTTGAAGACCAAGGAAGAACTTAAGCTCACCCATCATGCATTTTTCAAACTCCCTAGTCATACACTTAGCAAATTCTTCACAAATAGATTTATTAATAGTACCAAATATAATATCATCAACATATATTTGTACAATGAGTATACCTTTGTTGGGCCTTTTGACAAATAAAGTAATATCAACCTTGCCTTTTTCAAAATGAATTTATAGAAGAAATGAACTAAGCCTTTTATACCAAGCTCTTGGAGCTTGTTTTAAACCATATAAGGTTTTAGTTAATTTGAAAATGTGATTTAGAGAAACATGAGACCCAAGACTTGCGGATTGTTTAACATAAATTTCTTCCTTAATGAAACCATTTAGGAATGCACTTTTCATATCCATTTGAAAAAGCTTAAAATTCATATGACATGCAAATGCTAAAAGAATCCTAATGACCTCTAATCTTGCTATGAGTCCAAAGGTTTTATTATAATCAATGCCTTCCTTTTTTGTTGTAACCTTTTGGAGTCAATATGGCTTTGTTCCTTATAATAAAACCTTGCTCATTTAACATATTCCTAAACACCCATTCGCATCCTACAACCGGGTGTTCCATAGGCCTAGGAACAAGTTCCCAAACTTTATTTCTCTCAAATTGGTTAAGTTCCTCTTGCATAGCAATCACCCAACTCTTATAATCAAAAGTCTTATCAAGAAATTTTGGCTCAATTTAAGAAACAAATGCAAGATTATTATCTAATGAATGTAATTGAGTTTTAGTACTGACTTCCTTGGATGTCTCGCCAATGATAAGATCTCTTGGGTGATTCTTAGAGTATTTTTAATCCTTGGGTAATTCTTGAGCTAGGTTTTCCTCTTACTGTGGTTGAGATTCTTCAACTTCTTATGATGGTTTATTATCTTCAATATTAATCATAATTTCTTTTGGCATTGAATCAAGCTCTAACTTCTCAATGTCACCTACAAGATTATAAATAAGAGTACCTTTCCCAAGATCAAGTTTGCTAGATTCATCAAATACAATATTCATAGACTCTTTAACCACTATAGTCTTTTTGTTAAACACCCAATAGGCTTTGCTAATTATGAAATAGCCAAGGAAGATACCATATCAATTTTAGAGGTAAATTTTCTAAAGTTGTCATTGGTATTAAGTATGTAGCATTTGCACCCAGAAACTTTAAGATATGAAAGCTTAGATTTTCGACCATTCCATAGCTCATAAGAAGTTTTGTTGAGAATAGGTCGTTTGAAAACACGATTTATAATATAACATGAAGTATTGATGATTTTGGCCTAAAAGTAACTTCGCAAGAAATATTTATTAAGCATAGTTCTAGCCATCTCTACCAGTATCCTATTTTTCCTTTCTACAACACTATTTTGCTGTGGTGTTCTATAAGTAAAAAAGTTATAAGAAATCTCATTTTCTAAATAGTAATTTTTAAAAGATTCATTTTGAAATTATTTTCCATGGTCACTCATAATAAAAGAAATGAAGTAACCTTTTTAATTTTGAACTCTTTTAGCAAAACTTTTTAAAGCATCAAAGTGTTACTCTTATGTGCAAGAAAGGATACCTAAGTGAACTTAGAGTAGTCATCAACTAGGACAAAGGGATAATAATGCTTTCTACCAAGACTAACACTCCTAGTGGGTCCAACTAAGTCCATATGAATGATTTAAAGAGGTTTAAAAGTGCTAACAACATTTTTTTGCTTTGAAGGATACATGGTATTGCTTCCTTATTTAGCAAGGTCCACATATCTTGTCCTTAGTGAACTTAAGCTTTCCTAGACCCTCTACTAGCTCTCTTTTTGATAAACATTATAGAAGCTTCATGCTAGCATGTCCAAGTCTTTTATGCCAAAGCCAAGATTCATTGCTAATAGAGATAAGACACTTAAAGGATTAGTTAGCCAAATTGTCTAAGTCAATTAAGCAAGTATTGCCTCTCCTTTCACCTTAAAGACTTACCTCTTATCCACTAAGCTAGTGACCCGTCATTCTCTAAGGTTAAAGGTGACTTTATTTCCTTTGTTATATAATTGACTTACAATCAATAAATTATGTTTCAATTGTTCAACTAAAAGAACATTATTAATAAGGTTCTTACCAATAATTCCAATGTCAATTACCTTACCCTTGCCATTATTTCGAATGTGACCTTGCCACTATCTTTTTCTTTAATGGCTATGAATAGCTTTTTTATTTTCGATCATGTGCTCTGAGCATCCACTATCCACATGTAAGTCATTATCTTTTTTGGTAGTTTGCAAACAATCTTGTGACATAAAAACAATTTACCTTTATTTAAATGCTCAAATATACTTGAGTCATTGGGGATTAGGCTTAAAAGTGTCCTCTAATTTGAGGTGTACCTTCCTAATGTAGCAAAAGACATTAATATGTCCATAACTCATGTAATAGCGACATTGGAGTTTAGACTTATAAGTCTTTCTTTATATACAACCTTGGTATGAGCAGGAGGCCTTATCACAATTTGGTTTGAAGAGTGCGTGTAAGTGTATGAGTGATGAGCAGTAGGAGAGATATTTTTATGTGTGTGCCTTTGAACATGCCTCTTAGTATAGATATATGTATGATTTGCTCTTTGAGACTTAACTTTTAAGCCTTTAGGTGCCTTTCCTTTACCCATTGGCATAAAAGACATAGTGCTAGGAACACTTTTCTTCCTAACAACCTCAATACTAGAAGTTTGGGGTATAAGTGCTCTAATGAATGTGAGAGGAGAAGATGTAGATGAAAAGGCTCCATTAAAGCCTAAACCATTTCTCACTGAGGGTGGTCTTCGAGATAATGATAGTATCTAAAGCTTCTTTCCCTTTATGAAATCTTGAGATGGAATTTTTAAGCTCAATAACTTCACCTTTTAAAAAATCATTTTCTTTTCCTTAAGCAATCAAAAGAGGGTGAAGATTTAGAAAGATTTTCTAAGGATTTTTTTTGAGTTCTTCATTAGAAGACCTTAAGTCACTTACAAAGTCATTTAAGTTTTTAAAATCATCTTCAAGTTTTAAACATTTTTTCTTATAAGTTTTAATTTGAGATATGTATTTTTCATATCTCAAGGTTAGAGCTACAAGAAGCTCATCATCCACATCATCTATGTCCTTATAATTATGACAAGAATATAAAAAAGTACTTACCTCATTGGAGGAGTGCTTTTGAGCCATAAAGCATAAGTTAGCAACTTCTTCATCTTTTTCTTCTTCTTATTCACTTGAGTTATCATCCCATGTAGCCTTTTAAAGCTTTTTTTTTTTCTTTTCCTTATCCTACTTTTTCTTCCTCTTGATCTTGGAGTAGTCTAACTTGATGTAACCTTATTTTCCACATTTATAACAAGTTACTTCATTCTTTTTGCCTTTGAAGTTGGGAGATGTTTTTTTGAAGTTCCTCCTATCTTTCCTTCTCTTTATGAGCTCATTGGTCCTCCTTGAGAGCATGGCTAATTCCTTTTCCTCCTTCTCACTCATCATCACTATCACTAGAGGCAACTTTAACCTCCTTACCTTTGGTTGAGGATTTGAGAGAAAAAGTCTTCTTTTTAGCCTTTTTCATTTTTGTCTCCTTGCCCTTTCATTTTCTTCATATTCTTATCATTCTTCAAAGCTAGCTCATGAGTGAGTAGCTTGCCAATAAGGACATATGTTTGCACCTTTCCAATCTTTGGATTTGATTCTTGTATGTTGTAAACTTTAGCACTAAATTTTTAAAGAGGAAGAGATTTGAGAATTTTAGTGTTTACCTTATGGATGGTGAGAATTCTTTCATACTTTTTCATGTTTGTGACAATAAAGAGGAGTCTATTTATCTTGTTGGTAATGCTTTCATTGTCTTTTATCATAAAGAGCTCCCATTATGTCATATATATTTTCAAACTACTTGATTTCACCAATGTAGGTAGTTAAGCAATGTTGCACTCTACCAATCTCTTCTATTGATAATGAGTTAAAAAGAATGGTCATTTCCCTCTTATTCTTCCCATTTGACTTTCTATGGGCTTCTACCCATGTTTCCCTTAAGATTAGTTTTTCATTACTATCTACCAAATTGGTTGGAGGCTTACATTCCTTTACTGTAGTGTTCCACATATCCACCATATCACTATCCAAATAGATCTCCATTATAGACTTCTAATGAGTATAGTCGGTTCTATCAAAGTAAGGCTTGAAGTAGTGTGGATTCCTTCTTATGCTATGAGCTTTTCTCAATCAATTAAGGCTTTATTTAAGACTTGACTTTGATACCACTTATTAGCCATTGTGCAACAAAAAGGGGGGTTGAATTGGTTAGAATTTTGAAATTTAGAAGGAAAGGTTTGTTAAACAAAAAAATAGAAGAAATAAAAGATGAATAGAATACACAAAGTTTTATAGTAGTTTGGGTATTAACTAACCCTACATCCACTCTCCAATTCTTCCAATTGGGTGTCTCACTAATCTCCAATAGTATTTTTAAGCTCGCACCTAGCTTTATGACTTATGTTTTTAAAAAGGCTCACACACAACCTCACAAATGTTTCACAAGGCTAAAACTCAACCTATATAAAAGTTTCTAAAGCTCACTCCAAAACCTAAATAGGACTTTTTTTATAAAAAGGTTCACTCTTAAACCCAAAACCAATGAGGTTTAATTCTCACACCAAACAATAACAACACAATTACAAGAAATTGAAAGCTTAAAGGTTGAGAAAATAAATTTGCAAGAGTTTTGCTATAATGAATGTTATTCTCTTGAATTCAAGTCCATTTAGTGATGTATTTATAGGCTATAACCATCAGAGAGATGTTATAAACAAAATTATTTTCAAATCTCTAAAGTAAGCTAGGTAGATTTTGCATTTATTTCTTATCAGATGAAATTTGTGATCGCAAGATTCACATAACCCCATTTGTATTTAACAGCTAGTCCATATGACATAAAACCATTGGTTCTTCAAGAAAAATAGCTATTGCATTTCTTGAGCAATAGTGAAAGTCACAATCTCTTTCCTTTTTGGACGCAATGCTTACCATCATTTCGCTTGCACGAAATTTGATCTTCCAACAGTTCTTTGGGATACCTGGCATAATCTAGTTAAAGATTTAAGTCCCTCCAACTGAATGCAAAAGTCGCGGTCATAACTCTGGACATGATATGAGCTATGAAATCATCTATATAAGATTCATTTTAGTGACTAAGAATGAGTATTCGCTATTAAGTGACTAACTTAATGACTATTTAGCTACTAAAAGGAGACGAGTTAAACTACACTCCCATTGAAAAGATGTGTTTGGCCTTGATGTTTGCCATTAAAAATTGAGGCACTACTTGCAAGCTCACTTAATTTGCTCAATTTTATGAGCTGATCTGATCAAGTATATTATCTCAAGACAAGTCTTATTCGACAGGTTAGCCAATTAGGTACTCTTATTTTAAGAATTTGAAATAAATTTTATGCCATATAAAGTAGTTAAAAGGCAAGCTCTAGCTGACTTCTTGGTGGATTATCCAATTCTTGATGATTGGAAATTCTTTAAAGATCTTCATAATAAAAAAGTTTTCTCTGTTGAAATTACATGTGCTTGGACAATGTTCAGTGCCACTTGATGTGATGGTGTAGGTGTTGGAGTTGTATTCACCACTAATGAAGGAGAGGTACTACCATTTGCATTCAACCTCATTAGGCTACATCAAAATAATGTAGTAAAGTATCTAGCCTTAATCCTTGACCTTGAAATGGTAGTAGATATGGATATTTCAATTCTTAAGATACTTGGTGATTTAAAATTAATCATCAATATGCTTATTATATAAAGTAAAGAAGGTTAAACTCTTACCATATTTAAGGTACGCAATAAGTCACACTGTATCATTAGATAAGGTGACAATTGAGCATGTACATTGAAATAAGAATCGACAAGCTAATGCATTAGTAACCTTGGCATTAACACTGGTACTACCTGATTTAAAAATTAAAGTGTCAATATGTTAGTGATTGGTTATGTTACCCAAAATAAAGGACGAAGAAGAGGTATGTGTTGTCTCTATTCATGAGGTTAAAGAGGAAGATTGGAGACAACCACTTACTGACTACCTAAAACATCGGAGGCTACTTGATAATCCATAATATAAAATAAAAATAAGGTATTAGCTACTCCATTCATGTTCTACCAAGTTATGCTTGACTATCGTTCTTTTGATAAGGTCTTGTTACAATGCCTTTAAGAAGAAGAAGCATTTAAGGTGATACAAGAAGAACATTCAAGGTTATGTGGCATTCATCGAATTAGGAGGATGGGATGCTACTAGCCTATGATGGTAAAAGATTGCATGGACCATGGTAAAAGATGCCAAGATTGTTAATTTCATTTAAACTTGATTCGTCAATGTCTTGAGCCATTCCACCCAATAATTGTATTATGGCCATTTGATGTTTGGGGACTCGATGTTATTAGACCTTTACTAAAAAGTTTTAGTGGGCACTACTACATCTTTGCTACAATTGATTGTTTTTCTAAATGGGTTGAAGCTGTTCCATATAAAGAAGTCAAGAAGGAAAGTATTGTGCACTTCATCCAAATAAAATATTGTTTATTATTATGGTATTCCTCACTCTATCATAACTAATAATGCAAAAAAAGTTTCATAATAAGGAGATGGGCAAACTATGTGAGCACTATAATTTCAAGCAACACTTCTAATCCATGTATAATGTCATAGGCAATAAACTAGCAGAAGATTTCAATAAAACATTTTGCAACATCTTAGAAAATATTTTCAATCAATCAAAGAAGGATTAACATGAAAGAATAAGTGAAATACTATATGCATATTATACTACATACCATACACCAACACAAACCACTACATATTCAGTGGTGTATAGTGTAGAAGCTATTCTTCTATTAGAGTGATAAATTCCATCCTTAAGAATTGTTATGAGAAGGACATACAAATGAAGATAATGGTCATCTATGTCTTGAGGAGTTGAAAGCTCTTGATGAGAAGCGACCTAAAACACAATAAATATTATAGTGTTTTCAAGCTTAGTTATCTAAGTCCTTTAATAAAAAGTGTCACTTTGGTCATTTTAAGTCCTTTAATAATCATGTCAAGATGCATGGGCAACAAGTTCACTTTTAATTATGATGGCCCTTCTGTTGCTCAAGAAGTTTATTCAAATGGTGTATATATGATTGTGGATTAAGAAGGACTATGAGTTAGACCCATTAATGGCAAGTTAATGAAGCGCTACTATGATAAGATGTCTGATGTTGCTCTTAGTTTGCAAGAGCTAAAACTGTGAACAACTAAAAAAATAACTATGTAAGGACTTGATGTTTCTTAGGAAGGTATGTAGGTAGTTTGGTATTTTTCCAAGTTCATTTTCCCTAATAAAAAATATATTTTTCCTTAAGTTTGCATATAGAATAAAATCTAAATCTAAGCTTTGTTTATCAAGATAAAATGATCCATGTACATAACTATGAAAATTCTAAATGCAAACTCAAAAAAAAAAAAAAAGATCAATGGTTGCCAATCGAGGTTCTATAGAATATTAAATTTGGCATCAAACAACTTTTCAGGCTAGCTCAAAGCATGTTCATCAGCTTCACTTTGGATATGAGCAACCTCAACTACAAACTTTTCTACTTACACTTGGGATATCCTACTTGCTAGGTTTGACATATCATTGTTAACTTTCTCAAAGAAAGACTAAAGATGTTATTTCTTTAAAATCAAGTGCTTATGTTCCTCTTCAACCTTTGCTAGCCAAAAGAACGATCATTATTAAGTTAAAGTTCAAAATTTGAGAGTTAATGACATTTCTTGATAAGCCTTTTAATCTCTTTGTATTGAGTGTCTAATGACATTTGAAGAGAAAAAATAGACTAAATGTTTGAACTTTTTCAATCTAGCTCATAAACTACTTCTTTAGAATGTTAGTGTCAATCTTTTCAACCTCCTAAAGTTCATCTAAAGCCTTATTAAGCTTTTTAGCCAGAGAATTAACTTTTGTTCTAGGAGTTCAAGCAATCCTCTTTTCCAAATCTTGTAAACCATCTTAGCCACTTAGTTATTGTAAAATGCATAAATCTTAGATGAGGTAAGACAAGTCACAACTTTCAAACTCTTCTATTTTTCATAAGGACTCTTTAGTATAATAGACAGCTTTGAAGTCACTTCTTTTAAACAAGTAGTGTTTACTTTCATAATCTTGTTCTATGGCATTCATAAGATACTCAAACTTATCAAGAGCATGAAGTGAAACTTCATTTAGTGTAGTAGTAAATTATAAAGAAAGAGGGTTATAAGTTAACCACTATAAATTGAATAATAGAAACAAAAGAAAAAAATAAGGAAAGAAAAGAAAATTTACAAAATCATTAATGAAAGTGGGGAAGAAAGAGGAAGTGGGGATGTCTTCAAGTTATTGAAAGCATATCACATGCACTAACCTCAAAAATTTTGTATCTCTTAGGGCTATCACTTATGAGAGCTTGTTAGTAAATATAACTTTTCTACTACTTGTGGTGGCTTAAAGGCCTCAATAAGTTTCAAGGATGTAGTTATCTTTAAGCTATTTGAATTTGCTAGTTAGTCCTTATTGACCTTTTTTATAATCGATGCCATTCTACGAGCGAACCTTTCTTTTGAAACATCATCAATAACTGTCTTGTTCTCATTAAAAGGGAGACATTTTCATTTTAAAATAATTGACATTAATATTCTCTCTTTTTCATTATTAGCTTCTTTTAGGAGGTGTCTAGAAGTATGCTTTTCCTAACGAGTAGATGAAACCTTAGGCTTATATGTTTTAAATAAATTTGGTACCAATTTTAATCTAGGGTTTATGTTAGTTGAGAAAGCTAGGTACCACTCCTTAAACCACCAATTTTTATATTCTTGGATAGTAAAAAAAAAAAAAAAGCTCCTCAAGTGTTTGGATAAGAACTATCATAGTAGATCCACTGCTAAGTCTTGTGCAAAAACTCCAAAGTCCAAGTACACCTTCTAATATTGGTCATTTGATGACTCTATGAATATTTATTGGAATATCCTGACAATAACCAAATTGTCTACTAAACTGTGAAGACTATAAAGCTTAATGATCAATTTATCCTAGCATCATGAAGTCAAATAACTAGAATAAAGGCTAATAAAATAATCAAACCATCTAAGAGGTAGAGAATTATCATCCTTGAGGACATAAGATTTTTTTGGTAAAACCCTTTCTCTAGAATTAAGAATGCACTTTTTAAAAAGCATGGTTGCTTAGTGCTTATTAAGGTATTGTGCCATCATTTCCCCATAATAAATAGTAATCATAAGTAAATCAACTTTGTCATCGGCACTAACATGTGCTCCAAACCTGTCAGCTAGCCATCTATAAACATAATGGATTAAAAATTATATCTTACATCTTCATAAGGCTACCAAAGTAGAAATAACATGTAAGTCATGATAGATGCTAGCTAATATAGAGATGACTAAGCAAAATGAATCACCAGTGGCCATCGTGCTTATAACCTTAAAAATGTTAGCGCATATAAAGGTAATGTTTCCATAAGGAAGAACAAATGTGCATAACCAATAAAAAATTAAAGCAGCCAAATAAACTTCTACTTGTAGACTATAGTCTTTTATGCTAAGCGTTATGAAAGGTTTTTGCCATCTCTGATCACAAGGTAATGAGGTGCTAATAACCCTACTGAGGTTAAAAATCTTTTTAGGCTTAGTGATTCACTTTACATAATGTTTTTTCGTGGCTTACCATATTTGTTATCATTAGAAAACAAAAATTGCACCTAACTTTCAATAGTCATCTCAGAATCATCACCAACTCTATGAGAATGTCTATGAAATGCATGAAATAAGTATTGGCAGCAATGTGGTAGATAAGGTTGACCTTTCCCATCAACTTTTGTAAGTATTTTAATAGGGGGATCACTTCATCATAAAAGAAGCCTATAGTTGGAAGCCCGCCAAGTACATTCAAGTCCCATAATGAAATGGATTCTTCATTGGTAGATAGGTACAGGGTGTTAATCCATGGACTCTAATGTTCACAAAAGCATTGTAACACATTCATTAACTTGTTATAAGTGAAGAATGAGACAAACAAAGCATTATAAATGCAAAATTTGGTGAGAACTTCCTTGTTCCTTGCAAGCATTACTACAAGAAAATTTGTCTATAATGACATTTATTAAATGTCATTAAAAGTCTAAACAATGAAGCTTTAGACTTAAACTGACATTTCTTGTAAGCACCATTTAAGTGAGTATTGGTATGTATTAAAGCAACATTTGTTACAAGTATTGGTATAAACTTATAAGCAATATTTTTAGCACAACTTTATTTGACATTTTTCAAACGTCATTTTAATGAGTTAAAGAAACATTTATAAAATGACACAAAAGCTATTTATGATTTATTAGTAATAATTTGTTGCAACACATATTAATTGTCACTTTAGGATAACAAAGTAACAATTGTTAAATGTCCTTTGTAGTACATAATAAATATTGCTAGAAATTACATTTAAAATATATCACTTTGATGCTATAATATGTCACTATAAAGTGCTTATGAATTTAATTATTAAAATTTCATAAATATCATTAAAGGAAAAGCTATAATATCATTTTTAATCATTGCTAAAATGTCATATTGTAGTATTCATTTAATGATAACATAATGCATATTATAAAAGCTTTAAGTGCAAATATATGATGTAACCCAAAAGTTATCCTTTAAATTACAATCATAAATAAAAAAATATCTATAAAATTAACAAAATATCCATTTAAATATTCAAAATAATAATAAAATAGTCAAACAACCAAACTTAAACTATTAAAAAATTGAAATATCCTAATTTTGGCATTGTTGATGAAAAACCACATGACTAGCCTAAATATATAAACTAATGCTTGTGACCTATACCAAAATGAAAAATATATAATAATAAATCACAAAAATGTTTGGAAATAACTATTAAAATTATTTAAAAGAGTTTTGAAATTCTTACTGATAGATCTAGTAATACATGTAACATTATGACATTGGGGACTACTTCAATTATGAATCTATATAGCTAAACATTTCAAACATGCAATAATTTGAAAGTCATAAAGAAGAAATGTGAGCAATGATCTTCTTCTAATAACCAAATCATTTTAACAAATAATTTTATACTGCAAGTCAATTTTTACACATCATTAAATTTTTAATAAAGCTTAGAAGAAAATAGGATGTTTCATACCTCAAAGTTTAAAAAAATATAGACTAGCAGAATATTTTTAAAATTTAAA
Source organism: Omphalea diandra (assembly GCA_949677035.1). NCBI lineage: Eukaryota > Viridiplantae > Streptophyta > Magnoliopsida > Malpighiales > Euphorbiaceae > Omphalea > Omphalea diandra. The sequence goes on from CATIWR010059654.1 coordinate 15,461, forward strand.
GGTATTTAAATTGTTATTTACTTTAAGCAAAATCCTATGCATATTGCTTTTGATAAATTGAAGTTGTTGAGAATGGTATAAGCTTACCAAAGTACTATCAAAACCCTTTTAAGAATGGATTGGAACCATAAAGATACTATTTTCAAACAAGCATGAAATGGATCAAATTTAAAACCTCATCCCCTTTTATATCCTAGTTGCAAAGTGCAAACATGCAAAAACATAGTACTTTATCCTATGCTAAAGTTAATTATATTCCCAATAATATGATAATAGAAATAATCTCTAAGGTTAGGCGAAAAGTGGGTTAGAAGCAACCCTAATAATCCACTCAAGGGAATCTAGGTGTCAACACCTTAAGAACCCACATGGGTACTTTGAGTTCTTTTACACTGTAACTTTAAGTATTTTGCATTCCCAGTCACTGGTTGGAGAATGTATAAATGGTTTTTACTACTGGTTTACCATCATTTTTAGTAAAAATGAAAACCTGACGTATGCTAAATGTTTGAATAGCATTTTTAAGGCTAATATAAATATAAAAGAAGCCAAACAAACGTCAAAAGCACTATATACTTAAAAGAATAGAGAAGATAGAAAGCAAATATATGTTAAAAGCCTGCTTTCAATTTCAAGTGTGTTTTTATTACATGATCTAAACTAGTTAAGCAACATCTTCTATCAGATGTAAAATCATAAGAATTTGAGCAAATCAGTAAAAATTTATCTCAAATCAATATGCAATAATCTTTAATGTTGAACTACTTGTTTAATAGCCCAAGTCAATAAATTATTCATGTCCCCCTAATTTATTATTAGAAAAGATATGCAATAGCTTTGAAAATGTTTTATGTTAAAACATGTCATAAGCATATAGATGCTAAAAAGAAAAAGATTACAAACTAAGCAAGTTCTAACTTTTGTAGTGCAAATCTCTATATACCATCAGGAGTAAAATTCCTTTTTCCAGAATTCGCATCAACCAACATCATATACATCATTCAAACAATTAAAAAAAAAAAAAGCTAACAATTCAAACCACATATCAAAGGGGACTTTTGTATTATTTATTTTAACAAAGAAGATTCAGTTGTTCTAATAACACTTTCCATAGCCAAACAAAGGATAAAGCATTAGGAATGTAAATATTCTTTCTTTAATATCATCCTAACAAAAAATCCTTATTTTTCAATGATAATAATTTTTTTTTCACAATTGTGATCATGGAAATATCATTACATAATAATAATAAAGGGAAAAAAAACTATTCTTTCTCAAAAAAATTAAATTAAAAAAGAATAACGACATAATAAAACCAAAAAACAATCTCATATAAAATTCTCTACTTCTAAATAGAAAATAAAGCAATAACCATAATGCATCTTCTTAACTTTATTGATCCACATGAAAACAAATATAATATAAAAATACAAGGATAATCCACAAGAAGACAAATGCAATATAATTCTCACATCATGACCACCAAATCCTACATAAACATATGCCCCTATAATTTTTGGTTAGTGCTAATATCTTCTTTGAGACTATGCTCAGAACAAACTTAACCAAACCTTGTGATCCTTAAGTTTCAACCAAATGAAAATAACATGCAAATAAAAACATATTACAAAATACATAAAATAGATAAAATAAAATAAACAAAAAATACCAAAACAAAATTACAAACTGCAATGATTGAAGATCAAGAGTCGAATCAATGAACATGAAGGAACATATGATTTCTTTAGGATTTAGTGAATGAGTATGGGAATAAAAAGCTAAAAGCTACCTCTTCGCTTCCTTTACTTCTAAGAAAGGTAAAGGAAAGATAGATGGTGAAAAACATGCAAGACTAGCTTATATAAGGGTAGAGGGAAAAATTAATACAACAAATGATTTTATGCAAGACTGGCTTAAATAGAATGCTTATACGATGTGACAGGGAATGGGGCTAGACCTCACATTGACTCCATCTTCATACCTTAGTATAATTTTCAAAGAATAAGGAATAAACTTTATGATCTTGTTTACATAGAGGCAATGATAGAAAATATGCCAATAACTTCAATGGTGTTGGTGTGAACATTATGCCAATCCAAACCATAAAGAAGTTAGCAAAAGGAAGGCAGACCTCGAGCTAGCCATGTGATCATTTTTTGATTCAATGAAGGAAAGTCGATCCTCTTTCTTATACATCCACTAGGCTTTAAAATTCTAGTCTTTGCTTCATTTTACAAAGTTTAAGCACTAGTAGATGTTGTCCCTCAGTGCCCTAGAATGGGGGTTGAATAAGGCAATGATAAGTAATAAAAATTTAAAACTAATTACATAAATGGATGAAGAATTAGGACACAAGTTTAATAAAGGTTCGACATAACTCGCTAACATCATCTTCTCTAGTATTTCCAATAAAGCCTTCACTATATTGATAGCTTAAGGTGTTATCAATAACCTTTACACAACTAAGTTTCTAGGCACTTGCCAAACCTTTACATGAGATATCTTCATAGGCTCTATCAATCTCTTATAAGTAGATCACCAATACTACTTAACCTTAATCCAAAGTAGCTTTCAGGTACTACTTTAAACCTTTCACAAGATCTAGTTTTCAAGGTTTCCCAACCTAAGGTTTCCTTAAACTAAATACAACACTTTATGAGGGAGGAAAACTTTTTCACTCAAGCAACAAAGACATTTTAAGTACTTCTCACAAGGTATGCTTGATAAGGTTGAAAATGTAAAGAGAATCTTTTAAAAGTTTATTCCTTAAACTCTATTTTGAAGTTAACTCTTGCAAGCTTTGAATAATGAATTTTTCTTGATTGTAGATCATTATTTGTTCACCTTTTTTTATTACAAAAAGCTTTCATAATAGAATACTCACTTAATAAAATAGTTCTTTATATGTTTCTATTGAGAAACGATCCTTTTATAGTCTTTAAAAAAGAACTAGCCATTAGAGAAAGAAATGTCACTTCATATTATATTTAAAAGCAAATAACACCCATTGAGACATCTCTACACCCATTGCTAAGGCATTAATCATAATAGATTTTATGTAAACAGGTGGTTGTCAAATAAAATACACCTTCAATAATCGATGACTCTATCGAAATGCCCGTTGGGACTAGCTATTAGAGAGAACTTGACTTAAGGTTCCTCCTTTGATTGTCACATAAGTTAAATTCAATTTTTCTTCATGGGCATTGGATAAAGACAATGGTTATTATTTTTAAACTTCAATGCTCATTGGAGGAAGATCAATGCCTATTATTGATTCCTAAAAAGCGTGCACTTGATGCTCTATTTTATAAGTTCTATAATGAGCATTGAAATACCCATTGATAACACCTTTGTTGGACTAGGATAATTAATCCTACGTTTAGAACCTCTTTTGATCTTGACAAACTAGATTGATCATCACTAATATTTCAAATAAGTGTTATTTTTGCAGATATGAATCAATCTCTCAAGAATAAATGAAAGGAGTTGATAAACTCCAAAGTGACATATAAATCGCGACCGTAATCTAGGATTAGCGACCGCGACTCATGAAAAGACATGCTGAAATTCAAGCAGGCGAAATTACAGAGCCATTCTCGGTCGCAACCCTTGGAAAGGAAAAGGCCAAAATGACATAGAAGAATTCGTAGTGAAAGTCTCGCCTTAGTCGCGACCACGAATTTCAAAATAACTAAAGGGGGAAGCAAGTCCACAACCACAGCTTGACAAGTGCCCCAGAAGACTGTTGAAAGTAAAAAATTGCAGAGACAACTTACTGCTAGCGACCGCGAACCGTATGGAAGAAAGTTAACCACAGAGACAACGTGCTGCTAGCGACCGCGAACCGCGTGGAAGAAAGTTAACCACTTTGGCAGATGGATTCGCATCCTCTATCGCGGCCTATGCAAGAAAACTCACGACCGCGACTTCTAAAAGTAGGTAAAAGACAATGACTATATTTTTCTAGTGAACTAATAAGAAGCTGCCATGTGGACTAGCCATTAGACACAAATGGGGTTTCCCTTGAAGAATTTGGATTTTGCGACCTCGAACAGCAGTAGCGACCGCGATTTCATCCTGACAAGCATTTAATGCAAAATCTATCAAGCATGTCTCAAATATTTGATGAGCTATGATCTGCCACGTCTTTTTGGTGAAGTTTGGCTATAAACACTCCACCAAATAGCCATGAAAAAGGTTGCTAAGGAATTTATTACATGTGGTTAAAGCTCTCAATCTTTGCTACTCATTTTCTTCATCTTCTTTATGTAATTGTAAGTGTTAGGTGTGAGCATTAAACACTAAGTTGTGAGGTTTTGTGTTAGCCTATAAAAAATAGTTCTAGAAAGGTTTAAGTGTGAGCCTAGTGAAACACTTAAGTGAGGTTTTGTGTTAGCCTAGAAAACACATTGTTGTAAGGTTTTGTGTTAGCCTAGAAAACACATTGTTGTAAGGCTTTGTGTTAGCCTAGAAAACACATTGTTGTAAGGTTGTGTGTTAGCCATCAAAACACAAGTTGTATAAGTTGGGTGTGAGCTTGAAAACACCATTGAGATAGTGAAATACCCAATTGAGTGATTGGGGAGTGGACGTAGGGTTACCTGAACCACTATAAATTAGTTGTGTCTCTATTATTCTTTCTTCTCCCCTTCATCCTTGTTTTTTAAATTTTTATCCATCAATTCAACCCCCTTTCTTGGTGCCTAGGGACAACAAGTGGTATCAGAGCAAGGTTTTCACAAATCAAACCTTCATTGGGTGAAACAAGATCATGGCATAAGAAGTAAACCACTCATAGCTAAGGCCCTATTTTGATGGAACAGACTATAGTCATTGGAAGTATAGGATGGAGATCTACCTAGACACAGATGTGGTGGACCATTGAGATGTGGATATCAAGGAATGGAAGCCTCTTACGAGAGTTGTGGATGGCAATGAAGAACTAATCCCAAGGGATGAATGAGTTGAAGCTCATCGAAAATCAAATGGCAGGAACAAGAGAGCAATGGCTATTCTCCTGAGCTCACTTTCGGAAGAAGAGATTGGGAGAGTGCAGTATTGTCAAACTGCATATGCCATATGGAAGACCTTGGAGAACTATCATGAAAGCACAACCTTAGTCAAGTCAAGCCATTTGGAGATGTATGTCACCGAATGAGAACTCTTCATGATGAAGGACAATGAAAACATCACAGAAATGACAAATCGCCTCTTCTCCATCATCACTAATATGAAGAAGTTTGGAAGAGCACTTACTAATTATGAGGTAAACACCAAAATCCTTAAAACTCTTCCTCTTAACAAATTTAGGGCTAGGGTGTGCAGTATTTAAGAATCCAATCCAGAGATTGGAAAGGTCCCAACAGATGTGCTCATTGGCAAGCTCTTGACTCATAAGTTGGCCATTCAAAAAGATGAACAAATGAAGAAGCTAAGGGGCCAAGGTGAGAAACCAGAAAAGAGAACCATGGGTCTCAAAGCTTTAACAAGGGAGAAAGAAGTAGATACATCCTCTAGTGAAGAGATAGTGATAAGGAAGGAGAAGAGCTA
>CATIWR010059655.1:0-70653 GCA_949677035.1 Omphalea diandra
TATATATATATATATATATATATATATATATATATATATATTATCTAAAGAACATATGTTGACTAAATAAGATTCAAATTATACATAATGTGTATAAATATTTTTATAATTATGTCTAAAGAATTAATTTTAATAAATATATAAAATTTAAAGAGAGAAACTAATTAGTGACTTTGAATAAAAATGTAATACATGATGTTTCAAAAAAAAATAAAATAAAATTGCATGCATGCTAATTACATGCATGAAAATGTTTACACACATATACATCTGCCACTATAAGTGGCGGACTTAAGAGGTTAAAAAAAACATTGAATATTGGTTTCAATGGAGAACCATATGACAAATAAAATATAGTTCACCATTGTGTCTGCCAGTTTAATTGGTGGACTATCTGTCCACCACTATAAATGGTGAACTAAATAATTTTTTTAAAAAAGAAATATTGTTCAGTGGAGGACCATATGGCAAATAAAAATTTGGTTTACCAAAATGTTCATCAGTTTAACTGGCAGACATAATAAAAAAAAACACATTCGAACTGTTTGTAGCCATACGTCCTCCAATTATCTTCTCTATTCTCTTCTCCCCACCTTTTTATTGATCTATTTATTGCACCTTAATGTAATAGCCTTTACTAACAATCCAAAAGGATATAATTAAGTGCCCTTGAAAACACTTGAAACTTATTGAAAGCTCCTTATGTTATTGCATAACAAATTGATACACGCACAATTTCACTGTTGCTCTCAAAGAAGGTGGAGTAAAAAAGAAGAGATGACATAAGAGATTTATAGTGGTTTAACAATGTGCCTACATCCACTTTCTAAGCATCCATTTACATCATTTACCTTTTCTTTTTCAGGTTGAAGAATAATCTCCCTTTTATAGGTGCAAGAGTAATCCCTCTTTTTGAAAAATTAGCCATAGTTGTTTCCCATAATCATTGTTTCCAATAATCATTGTTTTCCATAATCATTATTTCTGTAAAACTTCTTAAATCTATCATTCAATGTCCATTGGAGTTTTGACAGGATCATTGTTGATGTTCAAAATTATGTAGGCTAGTTGAGGTGCTTTCTAAAGATTTCTTCAATGGTTATTAGACTCCTTCCAAGCTCATTAAGCACTTTTACGATTTTTGTGTCTCTATGATCATTGAGTCACCTCAATCTCAGGCAAATGAGTTAAGAAACTTTTTAAAGACTTCATCCATGCTCATTATTCTCTATCAACGCTCATTCTTTTTCTTCCATGCCCATTAGTGTACATTCCACAGTTTTTGGCACCTTTAATTTCTTCTTTCTCTCCTCATTCCTACCTAACACTAAATGCCTTTAGTATGCTCAAGCTTTACTATCTTAAGATATTTTGTTTCTATCTTTAAAAGCATATTAAGGGTTCGAATAAATGTCCTGATATCTTTAGTAGGCACATCTTGCAAACTTAGAAAAAGTTACTTCCTAACAAAATAAAACCCTTAAATGTAAAAGTAAAAAATTCTTAAGATTTTTTCATCATTTAAAACACATTACTTAATTACATGATTAAGATAAATACCTTATTAGCCTTAGGGTTAAATGCTCAATATTCTCTAATTTTTTGAATGATGATAAAACCAAGATACTTTGATAAAATAAATGTTATAAAACCACTCAATAATTATTTTATAAAAAATCACATAAAAATTCTCCCTTTTTGCCATGATGATAAGCAAAAATTGAAAAGAAGAAAACAATAAAAATTAACAATCTACAAAATCTAGATATCTTAAACAAATCTCTCCATACCTTAGGGTCACAAAAAATATATACCAAAAATACAAAATAGTAGGTGACAAAAAGACCTTCAAAATTAAAACCTTATGTTTAACACTTACCTTCTAAATGTTGCACCTCATAAATCTTTTGCTAAGATTCAAGTTGGTTAAGAAAGTGTATGTATCTAACTTTCAATCCATTATGCTAATAGTACATTTTGAGCGTATATTACACAATTTCATCACCCTTAGTGGATTGGCTAATTAGATGGTTATTCTTTTAAACTTTACAGACTAAAACCTTAAAAGTGAAGAAAGAAATAAAGAAAAAATGTTTGATAGTGCTACAAATATATGTATCCTATTGTAAGCAACAAATTATGGACCTTTGGATGCAAAACCTGATGATGGCAATCACTACATGCATCCTTAGAAATGTAAGGGGAACTACCAAAGGATGAGATAAAGACCTTATGAAACCTTGGAGGAGCCCATAGCCAAGCTTAAGACTAAGCCCAACATTAAGCCCACAACTAAAGCCCAATATGCCAACCTAAGCAAATGGATTGTACAACCCATTAAGCAAGGTTGTACAACCCAGTAATTAGGGTAGTACGACCCTCTCTTAAACTTTAACCCTAAAAATTTTTGGAACTAGTCCCCCTTTAAACCCTAAGGTTGTACAGCCCTGACAGATGGATGTACATGTCATTTTTTATTACACAGTTGAGTGCAAACTCTAATTCTAGGAAATTTATCTCCTTCTCTATGATTGGATGCAAACATTTTACAACCAAAGCCATTTCTAGCTTTATGCATTCATCCATCACTTGTAAATTCTCCCTCATTTGAAGAAGGAAAGGAGGCTTGGACAACCCTAAGGTTATTCTACCAAAATTTCACCTTAACTCACACTTAAAACATAAACACTAAACCCAAACCTTTTTTAGTCAATCCTAAGGTGTAACAAAGTCTTTTCTCTTCATCATTGTGTATTCCCTAAGCATTTTGAAGGATATTAAATATATTATGAGCCTTTAAAGGCAAAAGATCATTAAAGAAGTCATCAAGAACCCTTTTTTCCCTCTTCTTCTTCTTCTTCACCCAATTAGAAACAAAAATAAATATAAACATAGTTCCAATAACAGGTACCCATGGAAAAATAAGAGCTTTGATTATAGGTTGTACAACCTTGTCTTTGGGCTATACAACCTTCATTTTGGGTTGTACATCTCAGTTTGTCTAGGATAAAAATTGCAAATCTTCCCCTTCCTCATCCAGATTCCCCCTTTTTAAATTTTTTTAATGAGTTTCTAAAGTTCCATTTATAGAATGGGATGAGGCTTAAGGTCCTAGGACCCTATTCATTTCAAAAAATGGAATTTTAAGTGGTTTAAAAATGTTTTTATGACTTATTTGTGTGTTTAAACTTGTGTTCTTCCATATTTTGATTAAGTGATGTTTTGGTTCTGTTGTGACACCCTTAGGGCAATGGCCAAGTAAGGGATTTAGGGTTCTAAAGATCTTAAGAGCCTTTCTTATAATTATGTTCTTTCGTTAAAAGCATGTGAATGGTGTTTTGGCCTTCAAACCTCCCTTATTCTTATGTTGTATGCTAACCCTTTATGGTTAGTGGTGCATACAGATGTCATGCTCTTTGAGAGCTACATAAGGAGGGGATTCATCAATCCTAGGATCCTTTTTATGAAGTCTTTTGCCTTAGGGCATTGGAAATCCTCCAAATGCTTGCATTTTCATGTTTATGGTTCTTCATATTTCGTTACTCACATCTTGTGTTTATTTAGTATTATTAAATATTCCATGCAATGTTGGGATATGTTATTGAGGATGTATATGCATACTTAGGCACCTTTGCATGGGAGAGTTGGTAATATGAGTTATATTCCTTTATTGTGTTTTTATGTTTATTTGGCTTGTCTTATGTTTCTTTCAATTACTAACTTATTCTTTTCTTTTGGGTGTAGGTGTCTCGTTTCAGTTAGACCATGAGTATGGTCTTAATCATCATCTTAAATGATTATGGATTATTATGATGCGTGATGTGTATGCATATGCATGACAATCCGTATACCATGATGCATGACTCTCTCTCCCTTTGAGATGATTATGCTTAAATGAATGTATGGATATGCAAGACCCATATACCATGATGCATGATCTTACTCCCATTTGGATTGATGGAATGATTTGATTGGTTTGATTGTGCTAAAGGCAAACTTATGACCATTAATTGGACTAATCAATAACTCAGTTAAAATATTAAAAGTGAACTAAAGATGGTTGAAGGTTAGATCCCAATATCTGGATAGTTTGGGGATGACTAACCTCTTCCCTAAACCATACCCAATTTTCAAACTCAATCTCTAATTGGATAAAAGATGAAATGGGTTTTGCCTTTCCCGGATTCTAGTCATGATCAAAGTTGAGTGGCAACTCCACACTTCCTAAGAATAGTATCAAGGTATTGCCCCACATTTGGTCTCACAATGACCATCACTTTGGACTTAGAGCCTTCAATTGCTTAAGGCCTAACAAGGATCCCCATTGGCTCAAACACGTATCACATCTTGGGGTCATTACTAATGTAGAACTCAAATTTTCTCCATCCCCCCGTTGATCTATAAAAGAATAGAGTCGCAAGTAAAATTTCACTAATTCAAATGAAAATCGAGGTGCTCACACATATTTTATTAGATATGAAATGATATGTGTATGATATGAATTATTTTATTGGAAGAAATCTCTATGCCAGTTGATTTATAGATCACATGTCAAAATAACTAATCACATAATAAAAATTATTAATTGTTAAAAATACATGCACATATTTGATAAAAATGATAGTTAGTGATAACTTTGAAATTGAGATAATATTTTTGCTAGGATTGTTTAATTTTTAAAATATATTTTATCTATAAAAATAATTGAAAACATTTAAAATCATGCCTACTCGACATTGAATTTAAATGCTTGTCTTGAATTAACCTACAAGTCAATTTAGCCTAACATCTCCCGAACATTGTGAGCACCAAAATTAGCGGTTTCCTAAATCTAAATGTAAATTTTCTTCCCTGGCCCAAAAGAACATAAAAAAAAAATTTCTTTGAAAATCGGAATCTTTCGTTTCCGCCACACGTGCGACGATGCCCAGCTTCGGTTCTCTTCTCGCCCAGGCGTCTGCTTCGGAAAGCTAATACGATTCTTTTTCGTATATAAAATCCAAGAATTTCTATAATCGACTCTTGTTTCTCTTCAAAGCAGCAGCTCACCATGTCGGTTAGTGATTCTATCTCTTTCTCTCTTACTTTTATATCTTAATTCTATGTATAGTTTAAATTGATTGTCCATTGTCAGATTCACAAATAGGCGTGGATCTGTTCAAATTGGATGGAGTTAATAGTACTCGTTTCCATTTTATGCTTAATGCTAATGTCCCTTCTTGGCGTGTTGACTTGATACGTTCAATTTTGATAAGGTCTCATGATAAATACAAGTTAATATCAAACTTTACCAAAAATATAACCTGTGATTTGTGATTGCACTATTATAGAGCATTAAATTTGAAGAAGGCATTATCTTTTTTTTTTTTTTAACAAATTCTTCAGAGTAAGACATTAAAATGTCCTGAAACTCTGATTTTGAAAGAATTCAAATGAATTGAATTCTATTTTAGTGATTTTCTTGTTTGGAAAAACTATATTGATAAGAATTCTTTTTTTTTTTTTTAAAAAATAATTTTGATGAGAAAATTAAAGGATTCTATTAATGATATATCAATTTAAGATTTATTTCTAACAACAAAATTCTATTACCAAAGTGAATGACTTTTATTAATATGAATGAATTCTTTTCTTTTTTTGCATGATTTATCCCAAACAAGACCTAATAAAAGATTGCAAAATTGCATTTTTCTTTTTCTTTCAAAAAATAACTTTCTGGTGGAATCTGGAAAACCATAGAAAGGATTGATTAGTTGCAACCTCGGTCGTTTTCTCTTTACTAGTGGTGCAAAATAAGGTGGAGATTACAATTATTTATTTTTCTTGCGAAGCCTTTGGTTCTGTAGAAATGCAATTGTATCTATATGAGTTAATTGGACTGGTCTTATTAAGTTACTTTTATCTTCTAAGAACTAGAGTTTGAAGTAAGAATCTCTTTGTGCAAGGGTGTTGGCTTGTACTGAAGCCTAGAGATTTTGTTAGTTGTAAAATATTATTTTGAAGCTTCCTCATTTGAGACTATAATTCCTGAAAACCTTTCAAACACAGAATCTTGAAACTTAATTAGATTTGTTATTTTGTATGCTCCATTAAATTAAATGTTAACATGTGCAATGTTCAGGAGTAAGGTTTTTGCGCACAATGGTTAATTTGGTTAATTTAATAGCTACTGGCAGTGATACCTAATTTTTTAGATTTGAATTTTTTGTTCTTGGGTAGTGGGTTGGGACTAAGGAAAAGGAAAGCACCTATGTTTCATCACAACAATCTGTTCAAGACATGCATTTTTCAGGGCTATCCCTGGTTGACCCTTTCTTCAACCATTAATTTGGTGGAAATATACATGATTTTAAATCATAATTACATTGTTGAAAGTGTTTCTGTCCTGATCGTCCCCTATCATGAGAATTTTTGCTCCTTTTGTTGAATTTTTGAAATTACATGTTTCAAGTCTTTTACATGAGCATTAGCTATTGCTGTAGCCCTTACTGGGTTGTATATGCCAAATTGACTTTTGTGGGATGATATGCATATGAAATTGGACAGGCTGGTGAATTTTGGTTGTCTCATATCTGTATCCAAAAAGTCTGTACCATGTTTTTAAATCGTTTTTGTGGTCACATGTAATGGTAATAGAACTATCACGGCCGTAAAGTAACAATACCGGCAATGGCAAACTGATTGTCAATTTTCTTAAAAAAACTTGCAAAATGTTGCAAATTAAGAAATATTGACAGAATTCACCAAAACAAAGGGTTACAACTAACTAATAAGCATAAAACACTGTAGATAGGGACATAACATCTTTAATTTTTGGTTAAATTAACAATCAACTTAAATGGATTTTTTTGAAGGAAATTCCAGGAATTCAGCCACAGAAGTAGATGATTTTTTTTGTTAAGTGAAGAAGAAATGGGAAGGCTAGCAAGATATTTTTTCTTAAGAGAAGATTTTTTAATGAAATTAGTGACAAGATAGATGATTTTTTTTTTTCTTTTTAATGTTAAGTGAAGAAGAAATGGAAAGGCTAGAAATATATATATATATATTTAAACTTAGGAAGAGATCTTTTTCAGAAAATTGCAGGAATGCAGCCATAAAATAGATGATCTTTTTATAAGTGAAGAAGAAGTGGAAAGACTAGCAACAATGATCCTTTGAAGGAAATTAGCCATAAAATAGATGATTTTTTTTTTTTTTTTAATGTTAAGTGAAGAAGAAATGGAAAGGCTAGCAAGACTTTTTTTTTCTTTTTTTTATTTTAAGAAAATTACAGGAAATTAGCCAGTAAATAGATGATTTTGCTTTATATTAATTGAAGAAGAAATGGAATGGCTAGCAAGAAATGGAATGATTCCTGCATGCTTCATTAATGTAACAGCCATTACATATAAATTTAATGGCCTTAATTAACATTACTTTTACGTTACCACCATTACATCCCGACGTAGTTATTAAAGGCGCAAGGCGCACCAAGGCGCTAAGGGGTCCTGGAGCCTAGGCGCAAGGCCAAGGCGAGCGCCTGAGCGAATAAAACGCAAAAATTAAAAATTAAAAAAATTATAAATTTTATCATTGGACTACTAATAAAGTGATATAATATTATAACTATTAATATTCAATACACATTAAGTAATAACAATAGAAAAACACACTTACAAAGAAAAAGAAAAAAAAAAACTTAATAAAGATTTCAAATTCTAAAAACCAAAGACTCCTAAATTTACTAAAGACTTGAAATCCTAAACACACAAGAATTTTAAACTTACTAATAATACTAAATAACAAGTTCTAACAATTATCATTAATGAATTATCAAAGCAAAACACAATTATTCAATCATCATAAAGCTCAGTATTGTCTTCATCATCATCATCAAATTGATCATCTTCAATCTCATCTTCTTCTTCATATTCTTCAACATCATCTTCTTCTTCATATTCTTCAACATCATCTTCTTCCTCATCTCTAAGTACTAAAGGAGTGTTAGCTCTTGTATGAGAAGATTCTTTTGCCTTTCCTTTTTCTATTTGTTTAGACTTAGCACTTGAAGTGGAAATAGGTGTGGTGCTTTTGCCTCTAGTAGAATATGTTGTCTCCTCAACTCCACTAACTCTAGCAACTGCATCCCAAGTTAAATCTTCACCATCAAACACCAATTCATCTACATTATCAGATTCTCCATCCATTCTACCCATCAACTATTCATTACTATTATCAATATCACTTAAAGAAATTGGGTCAATCTGGTCTCGTGCATCATATCGACGCTTTAACGTTCGATTGTATTTCACAAACACCAAATCATTTAAGTGTTGCCTTTTTTTTTTTTTTTTTTGGCTATGAATCTACAACATATCACAAATTCACAGTAACTTGATAAGTAAGATATATAATAACAAATTGAACACCCTATACTAACATAGTAGATATTAAATATAATTACTTACATGCTCAAACACACCAATTGCGTTCACAGTTAAAAGCACTACAAGTGAGGCTAAGCACTTTAATGACAATTTTTTTGTAAATTTAAAGTTGATGATCCATATGATTTCTACCATTCAGCTGGAGATTTTACTTTTCTATGTCTAATGGCCAACTTCATCCCAAATATCCCTTTTGCATTTCAATATAATGCGAGTTGGTCAGTAATTTTGTCCTGCTCATCATGGCTTGAAATCAATCTCTCCAAAGTTTTATAAAAACTCATCATCACTTCTTGATCTTCAGATATATCGGGATTTGAATAAAAGAACTCTGGATTAAGATAATATCCTGCTGCATGCAAAGGCTGGTGAAGTTGGTATTCCCATCTATTGTCGATGATTTTGAACACTTTTATTTTTCTTCTTTGTCATTAAAAGACTTCATAATAGTTTCTTTAGCCTTGTCCATAGCCTCATAAATATAACCCATTGTAGGTTTTTTTTTACCATCAACTAATCTAAGACCACGAACTAAAGGACCAAATATCTTCAAGATATACACAACACTAGTCCAAAATCTAGGCATCAATGTAGTTTTAGTGGCCTTCTTTCCAGTAGCTTCTTTTGCCCATTTGTTATTTGTCCAATCGTTTGAAGTGAACATTTTTTTTAAATTGTGCTTCTACTTGTGTATCCTTTAAAGAGTGAGAAAAACAGTAGCAAATCTTGTAACACCAGCCCGAACAATGCCTCTTTGTCCTGTGAAATGCCTCAATAAATTGACCACATCTGGGCGAACATAAATGTAACCATTCAAGCTCATTGCCCGCTTCAATTTTACTTTAAAATTAGACAAATTCCCAATGTCTTCTAAAATCAAATCTAGGCAATGTGTAGCACAAGGTGTCTAATATAAATGTGGTCTTTTGATTTCTAATAATTTTCTTACAAAAGATATTAAAGAATTAGTGAATTTAACGTGCATGAAATGACTTCATTTTCTAAGAAAAATGTGATTGAGGAGAAGAAAGATAGTTTCTTACCAGCAAGCATATTGGAAGTTGCATCATCAGTAACAACTTGCACAACATTTACCTCTCCCACACATTTCACAAATCTATTAAGCAATTCAAACATTTTCTCTCCAATCTTTGAATATTTAGAAGCATCAATAGACTCAAGAAAAACTGAACCTTTAGGGAAATTCACTAAAAAATTAATGAGTGTCCTCTGCTTTTTGTTTGTCCAACCATCTGCCATGATGGAACAACTATATTTAGCCCATTCATCTTCATAAGACTTCATCATAGTTCTCATGCTATTAATTTCTTTTCTCAAAAAAGGAACTCGCACCTCTTGATAGTTAAGTGGTTTTAAACCTACACCATATTGGCCTTTAGACTCCACCATTAATTGAAAACTAGGATAGTTAACAGCATTAAAGGGAATAGCCGCATCATACATCCATCGAGCTATGTCTCTACAAGCTTTTTCCTGCAATTCTTTTTTGCATACTTCATTTATCATAGCTTGTTTCTCCTTCTTCAAATATTTCATACTTTGAACAATTTTTTCTATATTAGAAGCAAAATACACATCCATTTGACCTTTTTGCCTTGGCCTCTTTTGCATATTCACAGATTTAGTACTACTATCCTTTGAGCCTTTACTAGCTCCAATATTATCCAACTCTTGAGCATCATCACCATAAGTATCTATATCCACAATCTGGAATTGCAAGTCTTTCAATATTAGATTCAGCAGCTTTCTTCTCCATGTATTCTTGAATTTCTTGACGCACATGAAACGGACATCTTGTGCAAGCCTTAGCATTTTGAAATCCTCCAGCGATATGTTGTTTGGCACGATAAATACCCCATTTTGTAACTTTTTCACAGAAGTTACAAATCAAATTGTTGGAGTTATTTGGTGTTTCCATACTAACATACTTCTATCCCGGATCTTTTGATGGATTTGTTGAAGTACTAGAAGTCATACTAGCTTCCATAATGCATTAACAAAGCTGAAATCAACATAAAGTAAAGTAATCAACAGTAAAAAACCAAATCAGCACTAAATCAACACAAAATCAGTTCTAAATCAATACAACTAACACATTAATAAACACAAAATCAACACTAAAACCAACATATCAAATTCAATATAACCAACTTATTAATAAGTACAAAATCAGCACTTAAACAAATATAACCAGCATCAGAACCAACCAGCAACTAGTTTATAACAAGAGAAACAAAAACAACCAGCATAAGAACTAACCAGTAACCAGTTTACAACAGGAGAAAAAAACCAACCAGCATAAGAACCAATCAGCAACCAGTTTACAACAGGAGAAAAAAACCAACCAGCAACCAGTTTATAACAGGAGAAAAAAATCAACCAGCAACCAGTTTATAACAGGAGAAGAAAAAACTGAAGAGGAAGAGAAAAAAAGAAAGAAAAAGAAAAGATTGACAAACAAAAAAAGGAAGATAAAAGGAAAAAAGAATAACAAAGAGGAGTAACCAGCTGTGTTTTATAAAGGACAAGGAAAAATTGAAGAGAGAAAAAGAAAGAAAAAGAAAAAGAGAATATTAACAAGAAAATAAAATAAAGAAGTGAAAAGAAAAAAGATTAAGGAAGAGGAAAAGAAAAAATAAAAAAGAAGAGGAAAAGATTGTGTACCTGATGTTGGAGGTGAAAAGCTGAGTATTTCTTCTTCTGCTTCTGTTTTTTCGGCAGTTTTCCTGTTCTGTTGTTTCTTCTTCTGTTTCTTCTTCTTCTTCTGTGTTTTCTTCTTCTTCTTCTGTTTTTTCAGCAGCTTTCTTCTTCTTCTGTTTTTTTGGCAGAATTTCTTCTTCTTCTTCTATTTGTTTTTTGGCTGGAGCAAATTTCTTTTCTTGCCCTAATCTCCTTTTTTTTTTTCTTTTCTACTGCTGAAGCAGCCTTATTACTGTTTCTCTTTTATAATCAGCTATGGTGAGGTTTACTAAAAGAACTTTTTAATTTTAAATCAATGGTCCAGATTTAATCACACATGGAAAAAAAAAAAAAGCACAGACTGTCATAAAGGCGTGCCTTTAGGGCGCCTCGCTTGAGGCTCAAGGCGCACCAAGGCACGCGCCTTTGTGATGGTGCACACCTTTGGCTTTCTAAGGCACAAAGGTTTGGCCTAGTGCGCCTGGCGCCTGAGGCGCACCTTTAACAACTATGCATCCCACAGAAAATTTTTCCCTGTTATTTCACATACTTAACGATAACGGGGGCCTTGAAATCCCTTACAAAATGTAAAGGCCGTTGTTAAATCCTTTGTCTGTATGTTGTATTTACAAACATGGCTGCAGTATATTGCAAATGGATGGTTTTGGGTTGTTCTTTTTTCTTTTTTTGCCTTGTTTTTTTCCCCTTCTCCTTTGACCAGGGGGAGGCTAGTGATCCTGTCACTTCCAAGCGGAGCGTCTGTGCCCATTTCTGCTGGAATTTTGAATATCATTATCATGCAATTGCACAAGGTTTTTTTTATTAGATATGCTGCATTTGGCATTATTATCTTCCTTCAAGGTTCTTTAACTCACTATTTTTCATATACTTGCAGGTAAGAACCATCAAAGTAAGTAATGTTTCTTTAGGAGCAACTGAGCGAGACCTCAAGGAGTTCTTTTCTTTCTCTGGTGATATTGAATATGTTGAAGTGCAGAGGTATTTCATTCTATAGTTTTATCATTGTCCTCTCTCTCACTTCTCTTTTCCTTGAGTTCTCAATCTACCCTCCATTTTTGTTTTTTTCCTCTCTCTTTGTTATTTGGATACTAATCATATCATGTACATATGCAGTGATAATGGGCAATCTCAGGTTGCATTTGTTACCTTCAAAGATTCACAGGGTGCAAAAACTGCTATTCTTCTTTCGGTAATTAAAGTCTTGCTACATTCTATATTATATTTTTTTTCTCCTTTTCTTGTGTGCTCATTTGCTATTGGTCCCTTGTAAATTTTTCATGACACATTAGCATAAACTATAGTTTTTTTTTTGGTCGATTTTGACCAATTTTGGTCAAATGGCTAAATTGCAACTTAAATTTGAAAATATTACAATTGCAACTTTTAAAAATTATGGCTAAAATTGCAATTTGACATAATGTTTTGGATTTTTCATGTCATTAGACCATTATAATTGCTTCTTTGAACTTTCTAATTTGTAGTAATTCTTCCAATAAATTATTAACTTATAATTACTTCTTTTTTCATTTTGAAATTATTCTCCCATTTTTGGTTTTCACAAAGATATCACTAAAAATGTATGTGAAAGGTTGCATCTTACAAACTATTGTAGTTTTATTATTAAAAAATTATATTTTCTTTTATATTAACAATATCTATGGTCTTAAATTCTTTTAGTTTTAGAAAAAATAAGAACTATGGATTAATGACTTTATTATCACTATTATCTATAGTAGGTTTAAAAGTTTATATTTTTGTTTAATTTCAGAATCATAAGTTATTGTTCTATGTTGTTTGAGCATTTATTTAAGAATCAAAAGTATTTCAAAATTATAATGAATTCATAATTTCAAAGTCATAATGAATTCATAAACTTTAATTTTATATTTATTTAAATTGGACAATTGTGAAAATTTTTAATAAAAGATGCATCATACTTTTGCATCGAAACTATACCATTGGTAAATCATCTTATCATTTTCAATAATAAATAAAGGGGCCTAATGACAAAAAATTCAAAACTGTGTTTTTTCAATTTTAGCCAAAATTTTTTTATTTTATCAAATTGTGTCTTAATTTTAGAATTTAGATGCAATTATAGCATGGTGACGAAAATTTATCAAAATTGAATTAGAAAATTAATATTTTATTAGTCATCAAAAGGAATACACTTTTGAATACTTTTTTTTTTCCTCTCTGAAATCTATCTCCCTTTTTCTTTCTCTTTCTCTCTATATCTTCTTCAAGTTTTTATTTTATTCTTTGTCTATTATTACTTGTCAAAATTTTTCATCTCATTTGATTTTTTCATTTCATGAATAGTTAAAGTAAACATAACAATCGCATTGCTACTTTCCATTCCTAATACAGAATTTTGTTTGTTGTGAAACCTGTTTTCCATAAAATTACTTAATCTATTTTGAAATTAACAACGAATAATCTATTTTGAAATTAACAACGAATGCAAATTTTCTACTACAGAAAACTCATAATTAGGCATTTCTGAGTAGTAAAACTTTGCATGGTATCTCTAAATTTGGAAATTCAAGCTCCAAAAGTTTCTTGACAGATATATAATTTTGTTATTGGGCTATAATTGCAAGCAATTTCTCAAATAGGGACATAATTGACAAAATTGAAAGTTCTGATTAAAATTGCAAAACATGTTAAGTTTTTTTACCTTTTCTGTTCATTTTTCCAGGTAGAGGTCATGGAAATTATGCTTTGGCTTTGAATTTTTCTTGTCTAACTGAATTTTATAAATTGTCCAAATAGACTTATTTCAAAATCATTTTTACTGAATATAGCCGTATGTAAAATATTCAAATATATTTTTTTTGAATTATTTTTAAAAGATAGTTGCAACAAGATGGAAAGAGTACAATGTTGAATAAATTATGCCTTCCAATATTTGTTACTATGCAAAAATAATTCGAGAGATAATTAAGGGATCCAAAATTTGTTCATCCTCTCACCCACCCACCCCACTCAAAAGAGAAAAAGTAGAAATGGAGCCCTTTATTTATATCCTCTAATATATACACATTCTGAGACCGACGTCTGTGTATTAAACCATCTATAAACTTTTTTTTTTTTTAGGGCCATAGTTTGACACATTTGGATTGGATCTTAATAAATTTTCTCTATTGTGTAGTATGGCTTCTCGCTCGAACTAATTTTTCTATTTCTCAATTATCAAGATAGTGGCACATTTAAATTTGTCTGGATCATAATCTTTTCTGGATGCAAACTTTCGAATCTATAAGGTTTCCACATAAGGCTTTTAGTTCAAGAATATATGGGTAAAGTGTACACATATATTTTATTTTTAAACTTGAGGAGAATTTTGTATAGAATTTAATTATGTTTACTTTTTGCAAGGATCTATTTAGATAAAATATTTAGTTGGAGCATTCGAATTTGATATCATGTTTATTTTTATGATTTTTCACTTGTACAAATTAAAATGAAACACATACCTTCTTAATGGGCTTTAACTGTAGTTTCATGATTATGGGGTTTTTTTATGATTAAGAGATAACAATATATAATTGGATGTCCTTATGTTTGAATATCTAAATTTCAAAAATATATCTCTAATAATATTATTGAATTTATAAACGTTTAATAATATTTTAATAAATTTAAATATCTAAAGTGGGAGAAATGTGGAGATCTAACCATTAGTTAAAAAATAGATAACAGTTATCATCCACATAAGTGATGACATTCGAATGTTTCTTTGCTATTGCTTTTAGGAAGTAATGAAGAATTAATCTTATATTAGGATCACTTGGTTATGTTTTTCATGTTTAGCATTCCTGGAACTGAACTAGAATCCTGGTGAAAAGTTTTATTTTCCGAAGCTCAAGCTGTGTAATGAAACATGTTTATTCTGAATATTTCAGAGAAAAATCACATCGAACTCTTGATGTGATTACTCAAAATTGAATGTCCAGTATATTGACATTCTTGGAAAGGAAGGGCAATTACATACAAGCATTAACAACTAATTGAGTAGCCTGTCCTACATTTACTTCTTCTCTAGAGTGGGAAAAGTTTTTTGCAAGGAAAGTAAAATTTCAAGCACAACTGGACTTAATGTTATTTTATGTTCCACTAATCTCATATATCATAATCTGTATATTGTGAAGGTGTCAATATATAGATTGAAGTTGAATTATGGTTCTAACAATAGGTTTTTGGGGTCTAGAGTTACAATTATGCAATTATATGTTACTCTTTCTCTGGAGTGTAAGCCTGAGTGACAGTGATGTGTTAGATTTTCGAAGATATTTCATCATGACAAATTCAAGTTCTAATAAATTTTAGGGGGACTCTGAACAGGAAGTAAGAGATACAAAATTTGCTGGAAGCTAATGTGGTTTATCTGAACCAAAATTCAAAAACTGATTATCTCATTTGGGCATATGAAGTGAGGAAGAATTAATGTTAGTCATCTCATATTTGTCGCCGCACCATAATCACTGTTTTTGTTTCTGGATCTATTGACATGTTGGATTATTATTTGAGAGTAAAAAACATGTAGTCTCCCCATTTGTTTATCCTCTAGTTTTCTAGCATATCAATGTGTAATCAAGTTTCAATTTCTAATGTCAGGGAGCAACAATAGTAGATTCATAACTCTGGATCCAGATTATCAGCAGCCACCTGCAGCTTTAGCATCCTCTGTAAGAATATTTTAGTGAACTTCTGCCGTTCTGCACATGATAGAACCTGACTTACTTGAATATTGTACAAACCTTTTCAGGTAACAGAAAGTAAAACTCCTGTTGGTGCTGAATCTGACTTTCGGAAGGCGGAGGATGTAGTTAGTAGCATGCTTGCTAAGGGATATGTCTTAGGCAAAGATGCAGTCGATAAAGCAAAGACTTTTGATGAGAAACACCAACTGACTTCAACAGCCTCAGCAAAAGTTGCTTCGTTTGACAAAAAAGTAGGGTTCACTGAGAAGATTAGTGCTGGCACAACTTTTATAGGTGACAGTCCTGGAAGGGGATCAGAAATTTCAGGTGTCAGAGAAAACTAAATCTGCATTTGCAGCAGCTGAACAGAAAGTCAGTAGTGCAGGTTCTGCTATTATGAAGAACCGATGTGTTTTTACTGGGGCTACTTGGGTAACTGGTGCTTTCAGTAAAGTTGCAAAGGCAGCTGAGGAAGTTGGCCAAAAGACGAAAGAAAAGGTTGGAATGGCTGAAGACGAGCAAAAGGGAAAAATGGTGGATTTTCGTTCCAAGAATGTCAATATACCAGACGTTTATAATTATTTCTTTTCTAATTTAAGTTGCCTATTGGTAGTTAAATTAGGACTCGTCTATTTTATAGAAAATAACTTGTATGTAGAAAATGTTTTCCAATGAAAGAAAATATTTTCTGAATACCATATTTTTAAATGTTTAAAATATATTATAAAAAAATTATTTTTTTGATTTAGAAGATTGTAATAAAATTTAGATCACAAATAATTTATAGTTGTATCATTTATTATTTAATATCTTGCGAGTCTCATTGATCATTGTTGATCACTAATAAGTAGTCTATCAGTAATGGGTGTTAGTAGTAAAAAAAAACGATTAGTTATAGTATATATATATATATATAATTAGGATAATCTTGTTAAATTTTGAAAAATAATTTATTTTTTTAAAGAGAGTTATTTTTAAAAATTTGGGAAAATAATTTATATTTGTTTTATTAGCATACTCATTTTCCCTTGGTTTGTGCAAATTACCTTCGTGGATATAAGTTTAAAACGTCTTGTTTTATTAAATGTCACGTGCAACTTGTAAATATTGATAATTAATTGTATGTACATTTGATATTACATTGTGTGTACTTGATCAAAAATATAGTGGCTCTATTCATCTTATCAATTGTATGGCTTAGCCTCTCTAATGTCTAATAAATTTGCTAGACCAACTCAAGATTAATGTTGATCATCCTTTTCGATGGGTTTATGTCCATATCTTTCCAAGATAATATGCAAAGTCAATCAAGACAGTTGCATTTATAGATGTTGATACTCGCCTATCCATCCTTAACTGTAAAGTCCTTCCATCAAAATATTTGAAGCTTTACAAACAATACTATAAGGCTGCTAATGTGAAATTTTTCATACCAATCCTATAGTTGTCTCACCCGTTACAATTCAATTATTTCCTAGATGTTAGATCTACACCAAATTTATTGGATCCACCTTACCTAATAAAGATCTAGTCATTCGATTTGTTCTTTACTAGAAGATTTCTAAACTCAGAGTTTTTCCTACAAGTCTCAAATTCAAAAACTATTATTGGCCTTACACTACAGTATCCTTCATGTTTATGGCCTAAACACTTTTAGCTCAAATACTACCATCTTTTGCCTTAATCCAAGAAGATATCCAGGCTCATTGTTGTGCAAATAGCAATGTCAAATTCTTATCCAAACATTCTAGCCCATTATGGACCAATCCAAATTTTTTCATTTCCTTATCCTTCAAACAAAATGAAGACATTAACTCAACCAAGGCTACTCACCTAGGAATGACACTGTACAATTTGGCCTTAGTGTATCAAGAATGTTTTCAGCTTTTAACCCAAAACATAATTGAACCAACCAATTCAGATTGAGCTTGGCAAACTTTTTATGTCAACAAAAGATCTAAACAAGTTTGTGGCAAGAGGAGATTAGTCATTGATTATCAACCTCAAAACCATTTTTTAAAGGATGATAAGTTTGCTCTTCCAAAGATCTCATCTTTGTTTACTTTCTTATCCAAGGCAAAATACTTTTCAAAATTTCATCTTAAAGCAAGATTTTGACAACTGGGTATCAAACTAGAAGATCATCACAAAACATCCTTTTGTATTCCAAACAAACATTATCAATGGAAGGTCATGTCATTCAGTCTCAAAGTTGTTCCTTCATTGTTTCAAAAAGCAATGACAAAAATTTTTGAATCAATCTTGCATAGTATTTTGGTTTACATAGATGATGTCTTACTCTTTTTCTCAAATCAATCGTCTCATCAATAAGTACTCACTCAGTTTACTAATCTTACAAAGAGTTACAGTGTCAATATCTCCTCCACCAAAATGCACATTGCCCAAACATAGATTGAATTTCTTGTAATGATCTTTCAAGATGGTTAGTGCAAGCCAATTGGTGTAGAATTATTGAAATTTTTAGACAAAGATCTCTCGCACAAGTAAATCCCACAATTTCTTACAATTACGAATTATCTTAGAGATTTTGTTCCCCACTTCACCAAAATGGCATATCCACTCACAATGATGTTAAAGAAAGACCCTCCTCAGTGAACAAAACAACAGACGATAGTTGTGACAGTTCTTAAAGAAGAGATGCAAAATTGGGCATCTTTACAAATTCATTTAACAAGAAAAAGGATATTGCAGACATATGCAAATAATCATTATTACGGAACAATTTTTCTTGAATAATAGGACAAACAAAGAAGAATTTATGCTTTTGTAAGTGAAAAATTCAAAGACTCAGAATTCCATTGTCATTCTATTTTCAAATAAATCTTAGCCATAAAAAATGGAATAAAAAAGTTTGAATTCCACCTTATTGGCCATCATTTCACTGTCATCATGGATTGTTCATCATTTCCAGAAATGTTAGGATTCAAAGGAAAAAATCTATCTCATCCATAGTTATTAAGATGGAAAGAGTGCTTTAGCAAGTATACTTTTGATATTGAGCATACAAAAGGAGATAAGAACCTGATATCAGTTTTCTTGTCCAAACCATAAACCATTTTCCTTGTCCATCCAATTAAGATCATTCCTCTCTTTTTCATGGCTTCCTCTTTTTTAGATATACAACCATATTTGAAAACATAGGCACCTTTAGAAGTCCAATTCCCAACCATATATCTCTAACTCACTGAACTTACTAAAAGACAAATCTTTTCCTACCAATCTTTCCTTATAAGATAATTTGGACTAACCTACCTCAACATCCTCAGTTTCCATTTGGATTACCCATTCCTTAAGGTATATACCTTTTTGGATTTTTTCTCAAAAATAGGATGTTACTAGAAATGGCTAGAAGAACTTTTTTGTCTAGTATGGTATCTTTGTCATCTCTATATCATAACAGTGGAAATTCGACCTTATTACTTTTGCTTTTATCGGACAGAAATAAAAGAACATTAAAGGATCAATCCTCACATGATGACTTTTCTTGAATGATTTTAGCTTTTAGATAAATAGATTTCCTTTTGCAGTGCAAGGTCTAAACATTATGGTCCTCCAATTAGCCATTGGATAAGGGTTATTCTCACATTTCATCATCCTCATTTGTTAATCATAACCATTCAAGTTCATACCCATGCCAATGTTCCAAGTCTATGGAGAAAACCAATTCTCACATTGTAATCATGATATATTTGACCATCGTCATCAGTTTAGAGAGCTTTAAAGACACATGTGCCTGTAGAATAAAGTTGTTTCAAAAGAAATATGGTTTTCATTATCTGAAGATGCTCAATGGAATTTTCTCACTGTTGATTATCAAAAAGGATCAATGGTAGATAGAAGATTATGGTATGAGTCGCTACCCAAACCATGTCTCCTAGGTGATGTCCCTAACAAAGACTACATCCCAGAATCAAATTCCCAAGACCCATATGCCTACTATACATAGTACAAAGAACCTACTATACATAGTACAAAGAACTAAATCCTACAGAGAAAGATTCCATCAATAACAGTGACTCAAAATATCTTTATATGAACATGTCACCATCCTATACTATAAGCCTATCATCTAATGACTATCAGTGGTCATCCTATGTCATTTTACCTCATGTGTTTATCTTGTATAAAGGTTGTATGTGTGTGATGTGTATCCAATTATAAAAGCAAAAAGCGTGTAAGTGCACAAAGCACTAGTGTGGTGTGATAGTAAAGCATCTGTTTTAGTTTATTTTCCTTTAGTTTGCGTTTTTCTCTTATATAAGATTCGATCTTATCTTAAGAGTGTTTGTATTCAACTCTCTATATAAAGAGCATAGTATGAGTTTGCTAAGGCATAGAACCCTTACCACAAACGCTGCCTTTTATTAAATAAAATATGCATTTCTAAACTTTTTATGACCTTAAACTTCTTCATATATTCATATGGTTTCCTTCTATCTAATGATCCCATAATCTACAATTATTCCATAACATGAATATTAAGAGGACAAGTACTTGAAAAAGGACTCTTGTAATGTCCAGAAGTAGCACTAGTCATAGTTGTGTGTATTATGGTATCAGAGCCTCATGTTGAAGGATCTTAGGCCTATTGATGAAGCTAAAGGCTATTCATCACCTCTATGGAAGCTCCCATGTCTAAAACTTCCTCCTCCCAATACACACGTACAACTCCATTAACTATTGACATTCTTCCTCCACCTACTTTTAAATGAACTTCATCAAATAAAATAGACTTACTTTATGAGCTAAGTTATATCCCAGACTCTCAAAAAATTCAAAACATCATTGCTCCTTTTCTAAATCCCTATGATGCCTTTTCAAAACAAAAAGGATCTTAGACCCATTTTACCAAATCTCTCATTAAACAACCCTCTAAACCCATCAAAGTGTACGTCCAATCTTCTAGTTTTGATCAGTGCACAATACAAGCTACTAATGAAGAACAATTTATTTCTCTGGAGATCCCTTTAGAATTTCTCCAATAATGGACTTCTTAAGGCTACACTTATATCCATTTTGGTACAATCAAATTGGCTTTTTCCTATCATGGAAAAAAAGGTACACCTGTTTTTGCAAAAAGTGCTCTTTTGGATATCCGATATCTATAGTACCAGCATGCAACTATTGGTACTGTAGAAACATATCTTAATATAGGCTCTGTCATGTTTACCTTTTATTCCAATTTTAATATGATTTTTGATGATTTTAATGTTTTATCTGCTTTAAAGGTTCACATTCAGATTCTTAGAGCTCCTCAAGTGGCTTCAGCCACTGTAACTACTCTGTACTACCCGATGATCTACAAAATTTAGAATAATGCTCTGGATCTTTTTATGCCACATCCAAACGATGTCCTGCACATTATGGCCTATTCTTAGAATGCTTCAACATGCATCCATGTTTCTAAACAAATTACAAAGTAGGAACTACAACTTTTGCCAGAAAAATAGGTGACTAATTATCAAAGGATTCATGAAAATACCCAGCCAGTGCAATCTATAGAATCAATTTTTTGAAGAAATTATAATGGTACAGTATATATGAGATTTGATAAATCCTCTTCTCTCCCTTCTTCTACTTCCTTAGTCTTTTCTACTCAATTCACGATGAATCCATACCATCCAAAAGATGTCCCTATTGTCCATTTCAGGGTAGATAGAATGCTAGTTTATGCTTTTCAAAAAGAATAGAGATTGTTATTTTGACATATGCTACTGTGATGATTGTTTGTATGATTCATTGGATGATGAAGAAATTTTCAAAAAAATCTAAAAGAAAGAAGAAAATTGAAATTTGTTCTAAGAACAATCTCAAAAAAAAAAGATATGAAGATGTTGATCATTTTGTTGGTCTTTTCTGACAACCTTATGAGTTTCTTATCTAATATGGACCAAGTGTGACATCTTCTCCTTAACCCAAACCAACTCCTCCACCTTTACTACCAAAAAACCCACCCAATCCTAAACCACCCTTTCCATGTTACAAACAAGCCTTAAGATGGGTTAAGAAAGTATCTTCTCTCTCTCTCTCTCTCTCTCCCATTTAGCACCAAAACTATCTTTACAAATACCCCAAATTTATATGTATCAAACCTTCTCTTCCACTTATGAAAAAGAATTCTCACCTTTGGTGGATCATACATACCCAACACCCAAGTGAGGAGCATGCTATCCATAAAAAACCTACTACAGTTGCTCTAAAGGACAACCTCTCACTATTAGTCTTGCTGAGGTAGTTCTAAATTGGCAATAAAAAAATGCACATGCACAAAATCTTCTTCTCAAAAAAATAGACACGAAAGTAGAGCAAGTCTCTTTCCAAATTCATCAAATATATATATTCAAGACTCTTATGCCATTAAAAAGATACTCATTCTCTCATACTTAAATTGTAGTCTCAGATTAATGAAAAAGATCATGACTTGATGTGAAAGATTAAGCAGAAGATGTATTCTATTGATTTTAATCAAAATGCAGCAGAAATCCATAAGTTTAAAGATCAACTTTCTCATATTAAAAATGACATGAAGAGGAAAACCTCTATTCCCCCACTTTTTGACCTTTTTGAACCACCCTCTCTAACAATTCCTACGTTTTCACCTTAATAGACCACACTAACACCAACACCTTTGTACACTCCAACCACCACTGACCTTGAACAGATAGGACTGGCTACTAACCTTTTTAACAAAAGAGTTAAGGTCAAGAAAATTCCCTGCTAATCCAGAACCTACGATTAAGCCAAAAACCCATACCTCTATGCAAATGTCATCTTCCACAGAATGCATCGAAAAACCACTTTTAAAAATATGATGATAAACCCAATCATTATCTTCTTAGACCAAACTGCACTAATGGTAATCTTTCTCTATTGTTGACTCTTTTACAAGGCAAATAGAATTTTTAAATTCTTCATTAGAATAAAAACATTCAAATGAAACAGAAACAATTAACAAAAACAATGAAGAACATTTGCCTTCTCCGTTTATGGTCAATCCATCTCCAATATCAGAACCACATGAGTGCTCAACCAATCCTCTTTATACTATTGACCCACTAGAAAAAATGGATACTGACTCTTCAGCACCTCGTAAACCATATGTTTTTTGTTTTATAGGATAATGGTTTTCTTTTTATGATATTTCTCTAGCTAATTGCAGAGACATAATCCAAGAGTTTTGAACATAGATTGAGCCTGTGATTGAGAGAGAGTAAAATAAAGAGGAGAGGAAAATAAGAGAGTAAATGTATTTTACCTTGATTGAGAAGAGGAAGAAAATAGGAGGGGGAAGGAAAATAACTCAAAATTTCCCCCTTTCATTTTCTCTCCAAAATGGAGAGAAAATATGGAAGAAAGAGGGGATTTTGCAGAATTTACCAACCTATCCCTGGACAGTGTAAAAAATTACAGAATCTGAACAAAAACCGAACCAAACTAAAAAATTAACCAAACCGAGCTGGTTTGGTTCGATTCGGTTCGGTTTGATCCCTTAATAAAATTGATTTATTCAATTATACTTTTTTAAAAATTCAGTTTTAGGTTTTTGGTTAAATTTTTTATATAAAAAACAAATAAAAATTGAATTAACTGAAGTAATTAATAAATCAAACTCATTTGAATCAAACTAAATTTAAAATATATGTAATTTAATTGAAACAATCCGAACCGAACCTACCGAACCAAAGTTGTTTAATTTATTCTCATTTTCACTCAGACAATTCCCAGGTAATATTTCGAAATTTAAAAAATATATTTAAAAATATTTGTTACATTTTAATATTTAAAAAATATAAATCAATCTATAAATATATTTTTTTAACATTTCAAATATAAAAATAATTTTAGAATTTATTCATATTAACATTATATTTATCATTATATAAATTTTAATTTCATATAAAATCAATTAAATAATAATTATTATTATTTTTTATCATTATACAATACAATTATATATTCAAATATTTTATTTAATAAAGGGTAAAATTGAAAATATATTACATATTATTTTTCTTTCCTTTCATAATTGGTTATACAATCAAGAAAAAATAAAAATTATTTTCCTTTCCCTCCTTTTTATTCAATCATGAGAAAGAAAAATAAGAAGAAAAAATAAAATTTATTTTTCTTCTTTATTTTCTTTCTTCCGTATGGAAATTTGCCAATCACATACTGAGAGTCAAATGGAAAGGGAAAAAGACAACTCTCATAAAAGTTCTTAAAGAATTTGTGACCAGAGTCATAAAATTAATACTCTCTAAATCATAAAATTAATAAAAATAAATAAAAAATAATTATAAATATTTTAGCTTAATAAAAATGAATATATACTTTCTGATATTTTAAAAAAGAATAATATACTCTTTTTTTAGTATTTTTTGGAGAACAGTAAAAAATGGAGTTTTATTTTTTCTCGCCATTAACCAATAAAACAAAAGAAACAGAGTCATAGGTACTGAGAGGACTACCTGGGTACCATCGGACAGACTATGTTACTTTCCAGCTGGCATCCCAAAACCCTAAAGCTACTATCCAGCTGCACTCCATTGGCGCACGCTAGCACACTTAACTCTACGCCAGTCATTTACTACGCCTCCCATATGAGCGCATTTTAGCATAGTCCAATTTCCGTTTTCATGTTGTGTTCGCTTATCAGTCTACTGTTATGCATTATATATCAAATAAATTGAAGCCAACAGAAACCAAAAACCACCACAAATCCAAGAATCAACTCAAATTGAAATATACAAAGGTGACCAAAAATTTTTTTTAAAAAAAGAAACTGAAAATCCCGCTTAAAAGTCGGCGATTTTTCTATGCAACCGAGATTTCCAGGAGACGCGATTGCCAGCCATGGCCACTTCTTGCAAATTCCTAAGGCTTCCAATCGCCAAAACATCGGCTCTCCGTAGACCAATCTCAGCTGAATCTACAATCAAAATCAAACGAAAAGTTTTTAATTATTTTTTGTTTTATTTTTCAAAAAAAATAAACAAACTGCATTATACCTATAGACTTTGTCGATAGCTTGAACTGAGCCATATCTGCAGTAAGGGAATAGAAACAACGGCAAGGATGGAGCTCAAATATGTAATACGATTAAAAGGAAGTAAATTAGTGATTCCGAAATTTTACCAGATTGAGAGGGGATATGAGAGACGAGGTAGAGGAGGAGGAAACAGAGGACAGTGAGAAGCGGAATAAAGTGAACCAGTTTATCAGATTTGAGAGGTGTCAACGACGATAATCGGCGAGGGTTAGTGGTTATGCGGTGCAGGTCAGTATCGTCATAGTCAGGAGGTGAATGTCAGTCTTTGCATTTAGGATCATCTGCTGCTACTCCATGAGTGTGGAGCTTGGAGAGTGGTGAGCCCAGAGATTGCCTGTGCATTGACGGAGAGAGAGAGAGAGAGAGAGACGTTGATTTTGGTGAGGTAGAAATCTCGGATTTTTAATAGGATGGTTATTTTATGTTTTTGTTTGTTTACTCTCTTTTGTTCTCTATAGATTTCTTTCTTTAAAATAATATTTGTATTAATTTTATTGCGTAATTTTATAGCAACAGTTATAATTTAAATTTAAACTTAGTTTCAAAAAAAAAAGTCATAATTTAAACTTTATACTGATCACAAGAGGATTAAACGCTATTTTCACTGCTAATCATTTTAAAACATTCAAAAAAGTTTAAATTATTTTTTTTGTCAAGTCAATATAAATACTTTGGTTTCAAAATTAATTGAATCCAGTTTTTGGCAAAAAATACTAAATTTACTTCAAAAATCATTTTGAAACTAAAAGTAAAAATTTTATATTTATTTAATTTTTAAAATTTTAAATAACTTTTTTATCAACGAAAGTTAATAATTGTTTGGCAAATTGATCCAATTAATACTAATTGACCTCATTTGGTTTTGATATTTTTATTGCTTGAATTGAAGCATTAAAATCCATGAATTAATTAAAATGTATATTAAAAAAACTTATATATTTAATACATGTTTTATTTCATGAATTTTAAAATTGTAATTTATTTGTTATGTATATAAAATTTATGAAATTTAAAGATAATTTTGAAATAACAAATTGAATAGAAAATGAGAAATTGAATAAAAGCCTACCTCCTAGATGTTTTCAAAATATATGGTTTTGACGATGAATTTTGAGAAATTCACAAATTTGGTCTACTTTTTTTTACACCCAAACCATAAGTTTATTCAAATTATTTTTCGTAAAATCTCTCAAACATTACCTAAAATCAATATTTTATACCAATTCATCCATCAATCAAATTATATGGGGAAATAAATTTTCCTTGAAAATTTAACAGCATGTTTGATTTAATTTTTTTATTTTAATTTTTATTTCTATTGTCAAATTTAAAAATTAAAATCATTACTAAATATATTTTTTAAAATGTATTTATTTAAAAGATACAAAAAAAAATTACCTCAAAATCATTTAAAAAAAAAGTCATTTTTACTTGTTTCTACAACTTGTTTTTCCCAAAAAAAAAAGGCGTTTTCAGTCTTAAAAAATAAAAGTTAAAAAACCCATTCCATAATTCCTACCCAATAGCCCATAAACAATTTAAAATTTATCATGCAGTCAATGCAGGCAGATAGAAAATATTATGGTTAAAAATCTAGGTTTTGTCCTATTAGAATATTTAATCTCTCGTTTTTTAAAATTATATTACAGTATCTCTATGTTTATATTCTACTAAATTTGAACAGACATCCATTTATTTTAATTTGTTTTCAATTAGTCTAACTCAAAAAAATCAAAATTAATTTATCAAATACCTAAATACTCTTTTTTCTTCTCATCATTCATGGTTCATCATTCAACGTCTCAATCTGCTTTTTCTTCATTAAATTCTTGAGATTTGATTTTTGAATTGAATATTTTTGCTCCTAAATAATCATCAAAGCCTGGCTTGCTTCTCACAACTTTCCCCCATTAAATGTTACTTCTCACAATTGCCATTCAACTTAACACAAGGAAACCAAAATAGATTGCAAGTGTGAAGCACGATAAAAGATGATTGAAAATCGGGTTGTGATGAGGGTGTAGAGGGAGAGATATGCATTCGGGTTCCACCAAGGGAGGAGGAGGCAGTGGTGGTGTAACAAAGGAAGGTGAAGAGGGCATGTGGATTTGGGTTTACTGCCGAAAGCCACGATCTAACTCTCTTCTTTCCCACATATGGCCCCAATTTCTTTAAAACCCTAGAAATCAGAATGGGTACTGATTATTTCAATGGTCTTGGGCTTACGATTTTTAGTTTTGAATTCAGTTTGCTTGTTTTGTCAATTGATTTTCTTGGTGAAATTTTTTTATTCTACATTTTGATTCTTGAAAGAGAAGTGTGATGTTGTGTGGAAATGGAAGGAAAATTTCATGATTGTGTCCTTTGATTTATTTGTTTTTGGGTTTGTTATTTTGTGATTGTGTCCTTCGATTTTTGGGTTTCTTATTTCGCAATTGTATTATTTGATTTCTAGATTCCATGATTGTGCTCTTTTGATTTTTTAGAAAGAAAATGTATTTGATTCTGGGTTTCTAAGTTTGATTTTGATTTTTGAGTTTTTGATTAATCTGGGTTTCTCAAATGAAATCATCCCTTGTTCATATGAGAGATGGATTTGATTTTGTATTAATTCTATGTTGTTTTTTAGTTGAGTTTGATTGTTGATTTTATAATTGATCTCGATTTCGATTATGTGGAGATCAAAAAATAAGAGGAAAAATGTTTGGTTAGTAAGAACTGAAAATTTAATGTAGAATTAAAGACATTATAATCATTTTAAATTAACTTAACAAAAAATTTGATAGGACGAAAAAATTAATAAAATTAAAATACATGAATGTTTTAATATAATTTTTAAAAATAAAAAACTAAATAGTACAATAAAACTAAATCTAGCGGATTAATAAAACTAAATCTAGCGGATTAACGTATTTAACCCAAAATATTACCTTAAAGTTTGAAAGGGTGAACTTTCAATAAAAGCTTCCTAAACATCTTTGCTAAATTGAAAACATATGTATATACACTTTATATTAAACAAATCATATATGTTACCAAAACAATCAACATATAATCAAACTTATGAAGATAAACAGTGCCATTTTGGCAAACAAATAGATGTGGAAGATTATATTTTCGCAACTTTAGCTAAAGCTCGTATAAGCGAATCCATGGAAAGGCATCATTGATTAACTATTGGGACAAAGCAGAACTTTCAGCATCACATATTAGTTAGGCAAGAAACTGAAAAACTAATTGGTAAAATACAAAATGGAGCCATAGACAATTTGATCTATGTACATTCGCATAAAAAGCCAAAAGACCTATTTGTCTGAATGTAATCCAAGCAAGTTCAAGTGAAATTTCACTGACAAAATTTTTGTAGAGCATCAACATTGCACAAAGATCGTCTTTAATACTGAATGGATAAAGATATCCTCCTGGTGCATTGTGCATAAAGATCCATTCCCCGTAGAGGCAGTAAGAATTAGGGTAAGGTTTTGTTGAACTTTTGCTTATTCGCCATCGCTGCTTTCAATAACAAGAAGATCCTTCTTGGTCTTCAGTTTCTTGCTAGGTCCATCATTGCAACCTTCAGTTAATGTGTCATTATCAGGGTCATCGGAGCCTGTGAACTTCTTGATTTCTTCAAGAATTCTACTTCCATACCTTTCTGTCTTCAGCCGCCCAATTATCTTCTCCAACTGTCAATAAGAGTAGATGAAACAAAATTAGTATCAGGTTGATGTTTTTAAGAAGGGGGGTGGGGTTACTACTTGAGTTACTTAGTTCATGAAAGCTTCGAAGAGTTCTTTGGCTTTCAAGAAATGTCATTCATGAATTGGATCATCGATCTGGCTTTGCCTTTGTCCCTATGTAAGATCATCTGAACTTGCATGTCTATGCTAGCATTACAAATTACAACCGACCCAAGGGAGACATGATTTAAAGCTAGCCAGCACTCTAATCACAAAACCATGTAAACATTCAATGGTAATTCAAGTTGGGTAGGGTAAAAGTGGAATGCCACATTTGGCTTCAAGGATACAGCTATAACTCAGGAACTATGACAAAAACAGAAATGAGAATATTATTCCAGCTTTTGACAAGGGTAAGTATCAGTAATCCGATACTTGCCTCTTCTGTTGAAGTTGGTTTCTGGGCACTGATCATGCTCATCTGTTGACTGGACAATATAGAATGAGGGAGTCTACCACGATCAGAAGAGAGTTCTTTTCGCAACTTATCAAGTCTATACTCCAGCCCAGACAATGTGAGGCTGCATTTTGATGATCTTGTGTTGCCAGCTTTGTTGTGTTTGTTTAAAATCTCAAGCTTAACAGTCTTCTTCCCTGCCGAGCAAATTTAACATAAAGTTACTCGCAGCATTACTAGTAAATCAGACTGCAAACATGATAAGATTTAAAAATTCTTCTGTTTAATACATTGGGATAGCTGTGGTAATGGCAAATGAATAGAGGAAAAATCAGTATCTCAAAACATGCCCAACGTTGTTCACTCAATCCCTAAGATGAATCAGTATCTCAAAACATGCCCGACTTTGTTCACTCCCTAACATGGAACAGATAAGTGACAACAATAACAAGACAGATCTCTAATAAGACAAAACAATGTAGAAATGAAAGAATAAATATTTTTATATCAAGTGAAATAAATATCAAGGAAAACCACTGACAACAATGTAGCACCACATAAAACCTCCTCTGCACAATTAATCAGCATGAGAAATAAACAAGATTTCAATGCTTTGCTTACTTTGATAGGCAAATATTATTCTCCTTACCAAAGAGCAAGGATAGGCAGCGAGGTCATAGGTTTGAAACCAATAACATACTGTAATCTTAGCAGGTAAATTCTCATCCACAAAAATTCACAAAAAAAGAAAAGAAACAACAAAAATAAGTAAGGATGGATGTCAAATGGAGTTATCAAGAATCTGTGCAAAAGCATATGCTAGCACACATTTATGTTTATACAAATTTTAGGACATAAATACATTTTCCAAAAAGATGACATTTGTTATTGTCAAAATAACACCCGTATTGCAATTGTTTCTATTTCACTTTTAAATCATTACTTAAAATTATTTGTTCAAGAATGATAATGGACATATAGCTAAGCACTGGATCAAGGATAACCATAATGGACATAATGGCAATTCAATTTTTTTTGTAAATTTCTTTTATTGAGGAAGTTAAGGTTTTAATATTATTTAGGAATGCTTTATTTTCATTTTGGATTTTGTTAGTGAGTTTCATTCCTGTTCATATTCACATCATTCATGCGAGTTCTAATGCTAATGGGAACAGTAGTTAAGATAATGAGTTATTTTCTAAGCTTTTAGATAATGAAATTTTGAAAACTTCGGTTTTGTTAGGAAGTCGCATGCCTAATATTCTCTCTCTTCTCTTTCCCTTTGCTACTGCAAGGATATGGCTACTGTTCACACTCCACAGTACTCCCAACAGTCACCATTTTTTTCTACCTTCTTCCCATAGTCACCAGTTTACTTACTCTTTATGAGATCAAACCTATGTCCACTTCTCATTCTGAAGTCTCTATTGAATCTCAACCCATTACTCATCAATTGCATGAAGTTGCCCAACCACTAAAGCAATAATAGAAGGTTTTCTAAACGTATATTACATCAAAGGTCATTTTTTCCAATGACTATCAAGCAGCACAGGCAAATGATAATTCGATTTGATAGCTTTAGGAGTCTCCAACAAGCTTCCAGTAGCAAGTTTGGTAGCCATAAACATTCATCACTGGCAACATTCTCTCTTTTTCTGTAGAGGTTGCTTCCATGATTCAAACCTCTGACTGGAAGTCAAAGGAGCAACCTTAATATTGTGCCAAGGAGTTTATAATGTTCCAAATAGTAAAGGGAAATCAGTAGCTAATACAAAATATTTTTTTGTATCACCCAAGAACAATGAGAGAACAGTAGCTAATACAAAATATAATTTTGTATCACCTAAGAACAATGAAAGAAATTGATCTAGACCCACACCTTGTCAGAGGACTCATACCTCAAACTTGTTATATCACCTGGTCAAGAGGTTAAAGTCATTCCTTTTCCAACATAGAAGAATAGAAGAGAGCTGCACAATTGGCAACCTCTATAAATTATGAG
Organism: Omphalea diandra; assembly: GCA_949677035.1. NCBI lineage: Eukaryota > Viridiplantae > Streptophyta > Magnoliopsida > Malpighiales > Euphorbiaceae > Omphalea > Omphalea diandra. Next base: position 31,066 of record CATIWR010059655.1, read on the forward strand.
AAAATTGTTGGTGTCAAGGGTAGAAGTACGAGATTGGCCTATGCTAATCATCAGTTGGATTATTTAGGGGCTATGTACTTTTAGAATCATGAATTCAAATAAATCCCTTTAGTTAGATTGTTTAGGGGCAATATTGCTAGAATTACATATTTGAATCAATTGTCCACTAAGCAGTTATGTTTTAAATAAAGAAATAGAACAGAATAAGAACCAGTAACAGTGTTAAAGAATCGTACTGAATTAACCGCCTCCACAGTGACCTATCCCTCCTCCCCCCCCCAAAAAAAAAAAAGTCAATATGACCCAAATCAACAAACCAAGAATTTCGTTGCTTAGCATAATAATCTTCCAAATACAATTTATAAGAAAAAAAAAATTCATCTAAATATAGTTCAGAAGAAATTTTTATTTAAAAAATTCATATTGTTTATGATATGCATCAAAAGTTAACAAAAAAATAACATCACCCGCGGAGAAGCAGAACTTCAGGACAATGAGAAGCAAAATTTCAGGGCTAGCCATTTTTCTTCTTCCTGCTTCAATATCACCCGTAGAAAGAATGAATTTATGGTATAACGAATCACACTTTTCTAATTTCCGACCAGCCAGGGTTGTATAATGACACATCTCTCAGGCAGCAATTTAAATTAACTACCATTTGAAAGATACATGCATACAACTAAAATAAGAATAATAATAACTATGAAACAACTATCATGTTATCAAAATTGCTGAATACTCCAACATTCTTAGAGTTAGCTCTTGTCAGATAGGAACAATATGTCCTTGGGCTGCCCTCTGCAGCTAATTAGGGAACCACAACATGCCAAAGGATGGAAAAAGATAATCTAATATCAGAAATATGATGATCAAGTTGACCCCTAACATCTTTGGGGGATGGCATACATACCTTGCAGCACCTGCCTTGCCAGTGGTCCTACTTTCACATAAGCATTTGTAGCATATGCTGTGTGCTGAAATTCTTCTTTCTACACCATAAACACCAGATTACAAACAAGCAAAGATTTTTCTGTTAGTACAAGTGTTTGAAAAGAAGGGACATGAATTCATGAATCCAATAAACAGATTTAGCTGGTGAATACATGTTAATTTTACGTGCCTTGTACCTTGGTAAACAGGATAAAATGGTTACACAATGTTTCATGTCATTCCTGTATAAAAGCAACATGGTAGTTGATCTTGTTCATGACCACAACCTCAAGTCTTTCTCTCTGTGTGCACATGAAATTCATTGGCCTTTTCTTTTACCTATTTATTCCAATGCATGATGACGAAACTTGTTGGTTTAGGCCATTAGGACATAAGCGTAGATGTAAATCCATGTTTTTGTAGGGAAAGGAGAACCACTTAGTTTTACTAGAATTCCATATGAGAGGTAACCTCACTCACCAGTCAGTCCGTGCAAAACTGCATTTATGTCATTTGGTGTTTTGCTAACAAAACAGCTAAAAAAATTTTTTCCAACTGACGAATAAAGATCTTCAGAAAATCAAAAATTGTTGGCAATGCACCGTATTGTTTATTTTATTAATGGAAAACCAGCATATTTTTTAACATAGCTACTCCAGGGAGCTCTTGAAACTATTAATTCATACACTTTTATGTAACTCAATATTATTGAGTGACTCATTGTTTGGGCAGAGACCCAATTGTAGTGTATATGACATCTTTAGGTTTTGAAAGTTTACACATAATGTTGGACAAATTAAAAAACAAAGCACAATCACTATGCAGCTTCTGTCACTGGTATTATTTTCACCCCTGCAAATTAGTTTTTTAATTTAACACATCAGCGAGTTCATCTCATTGCCAGTCAACTTGAATGGTTAAAAACATACGGTGACTTACCAAAACACTTTCCAAAACAAGGTGTATCACAAGCTGCTCTAACTCCTCTTTCTTAAGGTCAGCACCTGACAGTTTCATAGAAAATGGACTTTCATGCACATCAATTATCTGAAACTGTGATGGAAATTACTTTAAAGAAACACAATCTTGAGCAGCACAAAATGGAACTATAAACATGAAGATAACTCAATGAAAATACTATAGCGATTATCAAACCATAAACCTATAAGATATAAGATGCAAAAATGCGCAGAATAGGAAAAGTTTTGCAAAGATAAACAGCTACAATTATATATTATAGATAAGCAGAGATTTTTCAAATTTTTATATCCCTAAATACCCTTAAAATGTTTTAAATGCAAATTTTACCTAATTGCACCTTTATTTTCTATTTACCTTAGAATCCTAATTTCATATATCATTCCTTATTTTATAATAATATGAATCAATAATTTATGGTGAAACTTTGATTGATATACAACTTCTCAAACTCCAGAAGTAAATTATTAGGTAGACCAACATTTCACTTATATACACAGGTCTCTATGGACTGCCTCATCAAGTTTTGCACATTGGATATATCTTCCATCATTGCACAATTTCTTACACCTGAAAAATGGGCTAAAATATTGACGTATTACTTAAAGACTCGTTAGAGTTTTAAGTATGCTTAGTGTATTTTGTGGGTACATCAAGATATTTTTCTCTCTTTGCGTTGGAAAAGAGTACAGAGAGTGGGAAGTAAAAAGAGAAATTTTTTTTTATTTTTTTTCTTTTTCGTGTCTCTTACCTAGGGAGTGACAGTGAATAGGATAATGGAGCAGACAGTAGAACATTTTGACTGACCCATTAAACAGAAAATTTACTAAAAAGGTTCGACATGGTTACCATATCACGCTATCAGTTTGAATCTGGTTGATTGGTCCCAGCAGTTTAATCATTACAAGAATCAATTGTAGTAACTCTTGAATGAAAAAACTGAAATTTAGTAAGTAGTTCAGTGACCTCAAGTTAAATTTATATTTATATTTTTTATTCATCTTCATTTCGATGTCTAGATACTCCTACAACATGCATACAAAAAAAAAATGACTCTAAATTGACCTATCACCCAAAAACCTAAACTTTTGATGTGAAAATGTATTTTAAGCTGACACAGAATGCAACCAGGCAAAAGAATTATTTTATAACATACGGAAATGGAACATATCATCAGCTAAATTAAAAAATTGTAAATATTTATTTTAAATCAAATTAATGAATTTCTAAAATTTTTACCTATAAAAATAAAGTTTGCAAAAAAAATTATTTTTAATAACTCAATTAAACTTTTAAAACAGAATTTTATATATATATATATATATATATATAATTCAAAAATATAGAATATCATAATAAAATTTTATTTTTTAATAATATAATTAAATTTTATTTTAATCATTAACATGTATTTTAATTTCTTCAATTCAACTGGTGATAGTCCCACATTAAAAAACATTTTTTGTCTAATTAGACATCATGTCAGTTTAAAACACACCTTCCCCAATTTCAATTTTGACCATAGGTACAACTGAAACCAATTTTCCAAATTATGGTGCAATTAGCACAATTATAACATTTAGGTATAGTTGCAAAATCGCATAAATGTTTGGAATTTGTGAGTCATTAAGCCTTCTTAATTCTATAAAACATTGAAGCATTTACAGTAAAGCAAAAAATAAGGAAATATATCATAGAAATGCAGGAAAAGATTCATAAACCACTGATGCTGAGAAGTTTTCAAAATAACTCTTTTAAGGGTCCATTTGGTATCCATTCTGTTACTGGTTTTTACTGTTTCATAAAGATATAATAAATTTCATCACTGGATGCTTTAATATAGAAAAATAGGTTGTTGGAACAAATGAAAACCATAAAAGTGGTTTTTGTCTGTTTCATGAACCCATTTCCAAAGATACACTGTGAAATAAAAAAAATTAAAAAAAGGACCAAAAACCCAAAAAATAATTGAGATCAAATATGCAATTAGGTAGGCCCAAATTGGTTGATTGATGACACACACAACATTTGCTAGCTGTGACAATTTGCAAATAAATTGAATGCAGTTTCCTCCATCTATCAGTGCTAGAAAGAGTCATGCACAATGCTTGTACCTCTCTCCTAGAGGCCTACTCAGAGCTTTAAATAACAAAAACATTAACTATAATGGTAATGAAAAAATTAATTCGGATTCAAGTTGAATTGAATTAAATCAGTTTGAGACAGCTGTTACCGCCATTAAAATTTTTAGACCATTATAAAATATCTCAATGAAAACAAGAAATTAACCAATCACTGCATATCAGAATTTTATTCCTTATATTAAAAGAATGGAGTGAATAATCTCCACATCCACTATGGTCCCTAGTATCATAAATACATGCTATTAATTTTTCATATGAATCACTTATTCAATCAATATACAATCCATTATAAAATGACTGAAAGGGTTATTTATCACTGTTATTTAAAACCCTTGGCCTTCTAACCATGTTTTCAAGCCCAGCCTGATCATTGAACTGGGGAAGGCAAAAGATCTAAGATAAGAGATTCAAATTGGGGACAAACTTACATTAAACATAATTGAATTAAATAAATAGTACATATCACATAAAATATAATTAAAATAATGGTTTTGTTAGAAGTCACAAGCGAATTAATATGAATTAAAATGGTAAATTGTAAATGGTTATAAAATTTATTAAAATAGCTAGGGTAAATTTTAATACAATGAATTTTCTATGTTGAAGATTCTGGTACAATTAAAAGTGATTCCCTGATTTGTAGGGATGCAAAATAGAATGTCAAGTGTTCTTTGTATAGAAATAGGATCTGCTAATGATTTCTATCTATTAGTAGTCAAACTTTCATAGTATAGAGTCATATTTTTTTTATTATTTAAGTTATGCTCTTGTATGTTTAATATTCACATGGTTCTCCCATGTTTCTATGTCCTACATTATTTAGAAATATTGTTTGTCTGCTTTGTTTTCATATATCTCCATTCTACCAAAGGAAGAAATTATACTCAACCCCCTCCCCCGAACCATTGCCCAACCGATTCTCCAATTACCTAGCTTGTTCATACAGGCTTGGACAGTTCTAATTAAAAAAAAGGGAAGAAGAGTTTTCCATTAGACTGGCCCAGCCACAGGTTAAATTTCCAAATTCTCTGGTCTGACTAGTCAGACTGGTTTGGTTCTAAAAAATTGCTACTAATGTGAGTTGTACATGCAGTGGCACACAGATAGCAAATGCAATGTGGCAATTAACCAACCTAATGATGCAAGAGCAAGTATAGATTCTCTTATGCATGAAATGATAAATTACAAGATTTCAGCTCATAGTTCTTCTTCTAGAGCTTAAGTTAATCAGTGAGCAACCAATGTGGCAATCATGCTATGTGATCAACATGAATCTATACGGACATCACCTTAGGCCTACCAGAATAAAACATTAAGCCATACAACAAACCTATATCCTTGCATTTATTTTTCATTTTGTCCACTAACTGCAACATTGTCAATCGCTGATCATTCTCTTGCATATTTTGTACCAATGAAACTATAGTTTTTGCATGACCTGCAAAGCAGCAATGTCTTGTTAAGCAAGCACACATCCCTTTCATCATCGATCATATTTGATGTGTAATAACTAATAATTCTCCATATGCTGTTTATTTCAATTCTGGAGGAACTAAAAGTGATATTTAGTTGATGAAAAAGACAAAGATAAAATTTTTCTTAATAACATGAAACAAATGATGAAACTTAGCAGCAACTATAGTTCTACTGCAGTGACTGTAAAACAAAAGCAAAAAAGCTATTCTTCAACTGTGATCATAAAAACTGAAATTAATGTGGTAGTATGGACCACCTAAGTATATCTTTTCCATGCGAACCTTGCATGCCAGAACAAATGTGACCAACATATACTGCTACTTCAGCTAATCTTGTCTTGAAATGTAAAGGACTAGCCTAAGAGATATCCATTTGGTGATAACATGTGCAGCACTATTGTGTAACTCTATCAAGGGAAAACCTAAAGCCAATGAGGTCAAGGGAAATGTGAAAGAATATTCTACCCCATGCTTGTACAAAGGATGTTATATTGAAAATGGGAACAGCCTCAAAAAAGAAGTCCATCTTCTAACATGTGAAAACAAATACATAAGCATCTGATCCGCAACAAAAACTCGAGGGCTTTTTTAGTTAAGTAGCTGAAACCAGTTATGACATAGTCAGCAATCAGCTGCGAACGGCCAACAGTCAGAGGCCAACTATTTGTAGTCAGCAGTTACAACTGACTATAAAGTGTTTGACAATTCAACAAACATGTCATGGTCAGGTTATAAATTCACCAATAAAAACATTTATACCTTTGTTTCATATCATGTGACAGATCGTACTTAGTTATGCTAAATGAATGTCTCTTTCATAATCAGCATTTTAGTATTACACATGCAACATACATGCATTTATAAATTACATGAAACTTCCACATTTTAATGATTACTTTCAAGGCTTTATGAGTTGAATGTGATTTTGTTTGCTATATAATGCATATGTATATTAAAAAGGTTAAAAATCAAAATGAAGAGTTTGTTTTCATTTTGAAGTTATTACTAAGTATATCCTGATTATTTTGAATCTCAGTGGCATTTTTATGAAAGCCCACCATTAGGTCCAAAAAGATAAGATTTCTAGCTTTTAACGCTATACCCAGCTTTTAGCCATAAATATCAAAAGGCAGCTTTTGAATATCAATATACAATTGCCAACCTCTATTATTTTCTTTAACACCTTTGATTCAGCAGTTGGGGTGTCAACCGGCAACTGCTGACCCAAAAGCTCAGCCAAACACACATTGAGCTATTGGCCTGAGAACTCTCAAGTTCTTCCATAGATAAAAGAAATCAAATAACTGGGTGAAGTTCAAGTGGAGTGAGGGGGGAGAAATTCAGTACCTTTGATGAAACTAAGTACCCTTTTAGCATTGTGTTTAACCTGTGTTTTTTGCAAACTGCATTTAGAGTATTCAAGGATTGGTAAACCATGAATTTAGCACTATATTCTTTAGCTTTTTCAAAACAATAGTTTAGCATAAGCAATAAACAATTAACAAATACACACATACACACGCACACATACCAAACATAGTTTTTAAAAGCACCTCTACTCAATGCCAAAGGAGCCTAAATCAAATTAAGATAGAAGAGACTCAACATCACACATAGAACTCTTCAAAAATCAATCCCAGATATCATCTTCATCACACCAACCATTACAATGATATCACATAATTTCTCTTTCCTTGTCTCCTGATAATGATATCAAGAAAGCAAAGGCTAAACCATCAATAAAAAAAAGGCCTAAAAAGACAAATAGGCCCATGAATGAGATCAAAGTAAGCATTGAATGGGAATGATGACACAAAGGACACATTACAGAACAACAATGGACAAAATATTTCTTTTCAAAGATAAGAAGGTTTGTCAAAAGGTATATCAATCTAGGGAGACCATAAAAAAACAAATAGATAAGCAAAACAAATGCTTCATACATTAAGAAAGTGAGAGAGAAAATCGGAAAGAAGAAAGAGGCATAAACAAATAAAACCAGTTAAATTAATCCATTCACTATACAAGATTCAAGAAACCTAACGAGCATGAATAAACATAGCAAGCTGAACTGAAAAACCAATTAAAATGCTTCACATTCTCAAAGACTACGGTTCCTCTTCCTAACTAAACTTCATAGCATGCATAAAGGTGCCACCCAACGAATGGTTTAATTTGTCATCCTCATCTTTAATACACTCATGACTCACCAACAAGCCAACAAAATATGCACAGCTCGTAAGTAATTCAATTTCTCAAAAAAAAAAAAAAAAGAACATCAACCAGCAATAAATTGTTTATTGAATTTTGGCCTAATAATAATACAACCTGGTAGTCAAGTGTCTGCCTCATAATACAGGAGGTCAAGGGTCCCAGCATCCCATCCTTTCAAATATTTACAATGCACCAAAACAAAAAAATATTCCTCACTAATAAGTGGAGAGGAGAAGGTAACCATTATTTCCCCCTTCATTTTAAACATGCAGCATGACTCACAACAAACTACCTCTTATTAATAAATTCCTCAGAAATGAAAACAAGACAAACTTGCCCAAATAGATAATGCATTTAGAACATTTGAATTCTGATGCCAGACAGTTCCCATAACTTAGATTTCAGGTACTGTTCTACCCCAATTAATCCATCTAAATGGTGTATTAGTTTAAGTTATGGCAGAGTTGCACAGCAATAACAATAATAATATATCAAATAAAATAAAATTTAGGGTTTAGAAGAAATTTTAAACAGGTCAATTGGGTGATTTGGCTAGAAAAATATACAGAATTTGGAGTTTGGAATGATATAGCAAAAAAAAGGGTTTAAAATTAAAATATTGTAACGAAGTGAAGATGTGTTAAACTGATAGGCTAACTACTAATTTGAGCTGTAATCATGGGACTGCAGTCTTTAGCAAAAGCATTAAGAAAGACGGAAGAAAGAAATATTAAAAGGAAGAAAAGGAGAATAGAAAACAATATAAGCACAGGTGCCTTTAAAATGAAACGAATTAGTCATAGGTTTGTTATCAAAAAGATTGTGTAAAAAACATTGAGACCTAAATATTCATTGCTTGATCAGAATTAGTAGTCCCAGAACAGAAAAATTCATAACCAACACTAATTAGAAAGTAAACCAATCAATGGATGGAAAAAAATAAAAATTACCATGGATACTTTTTTAGATAAAAAAATCATCTCGGGTTTCCTAAAGAGGGCTATTAGTCACAGCCATTTCATTACAGTTCACATTTCTTTAGTGCAGTAGAATACAAGTTCAAAATATCATCTCATTAGTTCTTTCCCAAATCATTAATGACACTGAAATTACATCATTCTATAATGACCTATATCCATAGTTGTTAAAGGTGCAAAGGGGTCTTGCAAATCATAAATGACACCAAGACAGCCGTAGCCACCACCACCTTACACTCAACACGAACCTCGAGAAATGGATCAGAAGTGTTTCCAATCGAAGAAACCAATGTGATGGTTTGAAGTAGAGGCACAAACTATGAATGGTTTCACTGTTATTGTCCTCATTGCTCCCCTTCTTTTGCGATCCTCTCCACTGAGCCATCCTCTTCCCAGTGATTTTTGTTGTTGCCGACAGCCATCACTTTGGCAGCATCACTCTTTTTGATTTTTGCCTAACGTTTGTTCTCCTTTAGCTTGATTTTCATTTTAATTTTAGTTGGTGTTTTGAGAAATCCGTGACCTTAATCTGAGTTTTGGGTTGTGGTTGAAGTTAGTACGAGATCTCTCAAAACAAGTTCTGATCACGATTCTTTTAAGAAGAATAAAGTTGTTTCGAGAAAGAGAATAGTTCATCAATGTAAAAGGATTTACCAGAGTCTAATAGAAGCTTTCTTGCATAATATAAGTTTAATGCTTTGATTGATGAAGATCAAATTGTTGAGGATTGAAGAAAACATCTGGTTCCAAAGAAGAATAAGGTGATTGAGTTAAGAGTGTAATTTTGGAATTCTAAAATTTTAAATTTAATTTGTTGACTTTTAGATTTGACTAGCATAAATTATGTTAAAAATGGACAAAAGGATGTTTTAGTTTGATGGAATAAAAATATGGAGATCTTTTAGTATAATATATAAAACTAAAAAACTATTTAGTATAATATCGAAAAATATAGAGGTAATAGTAAATCACCCTTTAATATATTTGCATTGTATATTGCATATCTTACTTTATACATGGAAAATGAAGAAGATATATCTAACGTGACAATTCCTTGAATTAAGAAAAAGCTGATCTCGTATATTTCTAACATTCAAATAGAAGAAGTTCAAATCGACTACCATTTTTAAATGTTCAAACAATTTTACAATTTTTTCTGAAATATTTTGCTCCTATAAACATTCATTTTTTAAGCATTTTCCATGTATCTTTCTTTATTAGGAAAGATTAATTAATGATATAAAATAAATAAAATTTTTAAAGAAAACTATGGATTTGAACAAACAAAATGAGTTTCGAGTTAAAAAAAAAAAAAAAAAGATAACAAATACTAAGAGATGAGTTAGAGCATCTCCAACCCACTTTTTATTCAACTCAAACTTTTTATTATAAAGAGTAATTGAAGAAAATAAAATTTGAACTCACTCTCTAGCTCTAAATTATAAATTAAAGAGTGAGTTTGGTCCTTTATATGTAGAGAACTAAAATTCATTCTCTATGCAAAATGTAACTAATATAATTCAGTTTTTTACACATATCAATAATTTTTATCTTGTTTTTTTATGGGCTTTCTTTCTTGAAAACTTTTCTTTCTCTTCCCACAAATTAAGATTAAATATTTTTATTGAATAAAACAAAATAAAGAGTAAAATATAAAGAGTCCATTAAACTTAAATATATTTGTTTGCTTTTTACATTTAAAGATTCCTTAAAATGCTCTTTCTTACCCTCCAAAATATGCCTCTTTATTTTAAAAAAAACCATTGAAAATGCTCTTAGTTGAAGACAACGCCAAGGCATCAAAACAGCAAAGTACCAACAAAAGTCAGCAACCCTTAAAATGAGAGACGTTGGAGGAGAGAGAAACAAAATAAAATAGGGAAAGAGTATAACTTGAGGGACGTGGATGCCTAAAATGTAAGTGGCCAGCCTCCGACGACCTTGAAGGAGATGGTTTGGTTGAATTCTGTGACTTTTTGTAGCAACATTGGATTCTGGTAGATCAGCAAATTCTGAATTTGGTGATGTCTTTTCATTAAAGGCGGAAAACAAAAAGGCATGTCTTTTCTTGCATCTTGAGCTCAAAAGAAGGCGCATACCTAGCAGGGATGATAATTTTTTACACAACCCATTTACATGACATAACCCGACATATGGTTAAGAGTGTTTGGTTTAGCCATAATAGAGTTTGAATCCACCCATTTATGACACGCAAATAAATTAGTGTATAAAATGGTTGACCTGAATAACCTACAATGATATAATATAACATAATTAGGGCCCATTTTTCAAATTTTGGAATCAAAATTAGAACTGAAAATGGATTGAGTGAAATTGACAAAGGAATCACTACTTTTTGTTAGTATTTAGTTCATCTAGGAGAACGAGAACAAAGCCAAATATAAAATTTATATATTATTATACAATAAATTATATTTTAGCTAAGAATGAAATTGTAATATTATTTTTATTTTTGAATTAAAGATTTTTAATAAAATTATATTTTCTTGTTATTATATTTTAAATTTTATATTATTTTAACATTTAATTTAATAATTTATTCAGATATTTAATTTTGATGAGTATATGTCATATGTCGACTAAAAATTCGTTAAATTGATCAAATAATTAAGCAAACCAAATGCAAGGAATCAGAATCACCTATTCCAATTTTAATTTTGATTTTGAAGTAATTTTTATGTGAATCAAACGATCTATTAATTTATTAGATATATGTTAAGTTATTATATATGACCTCTTTAACCCATCAAGAGCCATTTAATTATTGTAATAGTATGATAAAAAAAAAATGTTAGTTCATTAACATATCTAGACTAGGTTTAGCTTATTTAATTTTCTACCATTGTAATATGCTATAAAAAATGAATCTATAATATTTATTTAAAAAGTACTATATTTTAAAATATTTCAAAACAATTTAGATGTAGTGAATTAAATTCTAGACTAATAGCATCTTTATCTTAAAATACTATTCATGTATTTATTTAATTAATTACATTAATTTTAACTTATAAAAGATATTCTATATGTAAAAAATTATGTTAACTTATATATTTAAAAGGGTTAAGAGAGTCATTTCATATGTAAGTCCAAAGATATGACAACGACATTCTAAACATTACAATAAGCTTTTATAGTCCGATATGCTTCTTTACACAGTCTGTGCACATACTCAATTATGGTTGCTTACACTTAGAAGGCCAAATTAGATTACATAAACAAAATGATAAAGGCATTAGTGGACTTCTATGTCCGCATTCTACCAAAGAAAAGTACAATCACTTCAGGCAAACACCAAATCAATTATTAAAATCTCTTGTCATTAGGCTAATAATCTAGTCGTTGAAAACCTGCCTTATAATGCACGACGTCAGGAGTTCAAACCCTAATAACCCCTATCCCTTTTAAGGATTATTTATGTCCCAAAAAAAACTATAAAAAATGAATTACAAAAAGGTTAAAGAAAACACAATGAAGAAAACATTTCAAGCTATGAACAAAAACCAATAACTTTAATTTGAATAAATATTACACAATATTATGCTGAAAAAATAAGAAAAAATTACCAGACACATCAATTTCTGTAACATCACTTTTGACCGCACAGTTATCACACATCCCTATAAAGCATAAAATTAAGTTCACAGTATTCAATACTATTTAAGTTGTAAGAAAAGCAACAAATAATACTATTTGCAACAAATAATACCATTGCAGTCTTGTAATGGCTCAGAAAAATGATGAAAAAAGGCACTTCTGCGACATTGTCTTCTACACTGCAAGCAAAGAAAAAAAATAGTTATGATATAGAGCATTTGCATAGTGCAAGCAACTTTTGGTATTTACCTATCCCTAACAACATATTCATATTGTTCAGCTGCTAACACTTGCTTTGCTTTCATTATTTATGCCTTGCTTTGCTTCTATTATTTTTATGCTTAAAAGATTTAAACTTATTAGGCATGCTCTTGAAGCAATGGTTATAAGTAAACAGTCGTACAATACCGAGATGATGACCAAAGGAAAGTAAGATTTGTCCATGAGAAGGTGTTAGATGAGGATTGTTGGGACAAGGCTGGTTACATCATTGCTTTCATGGCACTCATCTATGACATGATCAGAGTTTGTGATGCAAATGAAGCATGCATTTATTTGGTTTATAAGATGTGGAATTCTATGAATGAGAAGGTGAAAATGATTATTTATGATCGAAGAAAAAGAATCAAATGAAATTTCATCCTCAAATGTGGTGTATCACATTCCTATTGACCATTAGGGGAAAAGCAAATTCGCTGAAAACAAGGTGAGCTTCTACTTCCACATTCAATTCTTAATTTACTCTTTTTTTATTAATTTTGTTGATTTTTTCTCTTCGCAGGTTTTATAGTGATAAATAGCTTCAAGAGGACATAGAGCCTTGTCATATGGAAGAAGTCCCCAAGGAAAGATTCAAGTAATTGAGGAGAATCCTTTCTAATAAGGATGATAAAGCTAAAGCAAATAATGAGTTTGCTAGTTGCTCCCTTAAAAAGGACCCATTTGGAGATCCAAATGCTATTTCAAGTAGGCGGGCACATTATGCTTCAACTGCACCTTTCCGTCCAAGAAAGACCCTTAAAGTGCTTGAACAACCCACTTCTTCCTTATGTTGTGAAAGGAATTGGAACAATTATTCCTTCTTTCATTCATTTAGGAGTAAATTAACTCCAAAATGTGTAGAAGACTTGGTCATTATTCACAACAATCTTCAGCTTTTATCAAGGAACTCCTCCCATTATCATAATGTACACGTAGAATGCTGGTGGGGATGAGTTTGGGAGTACAGAAGATGTTGGCTCTTGAATTTGCTAATACATCCATGAATGAACAGGGATTAGAGGCTATATTTTGCTAGGAAGTTGCCAAAATGAAGAGGGATAAACAATGAATTTTTGTCCTAAAATGCATTGTAATTTCTGTCCTTAATCTTTTCTTGAGCATTATATATCAACTAAGGAACTTGTAACTGTAACCAACTATTTACTTTTTTTGGAGATTGGTAGTGTTTTGGTTTATCTTTAAAACAATTTTCATTAATGGTTAACATTTGCTTCGTCAATCCTTACAATTGCTGTTATTGATGATATTATTTGCTTGAAAGTATCCTTCCATTTTTTATCTGATTTGCACCATATACCTCTATTTTTTTTTATATATATATAATTATGCCCTTGCATTTTTAATATTTACACATTTTTCCCACATTTATGTGTCCTACATTTTTTAGAAATATCATTTCTCTGTCTATTTCATGTCATATCTAGGTCTCATTCGCCATTTCCTTGCTACTTAGGGGTTCAATATGCAATAACTCCAAAATGTGGGTGTAATAAAGCCAAAGAAATTATACCAAAGAGATAGAAAAATTACAACATACAGGATATCATATCCTCATATTCTAACCAAAATAAAACACCAAGCCACACTAAAGGACAAGACTAAAAAAAGAGTTCATTCCAATCTAGTAGGTAACACTTAAAGACACTTTTAAAAGCCCAAAAAGCACAAGCTAACAAAGAATCTAAGAAACCAACTAATCTTATACCAAATCAAAGGACAAAATTTATATTTTAAAAAAATGAGCTTTACACTACATTAGGTACAAAACTTTAAGAATTTTAGCGTCTTTACTACCACAAAACCCTCACCATTTCAAACCAACAAGAGTCTGCAATGTAACAAACATACCCAATTCTGTTTGACAGACCAAAAAGGAAGTTTCCAAAATTGACCAAACCACCAAGGAAAAAAATGTGAAAACAATCCCCAGGAAAACATACCTAAGTATTCATAGGCTTCTAAGTAATAGATCTATAAGTATAGATTTGGAGAATGTACGACTTAGCTGGTGTAATTAACAATCTTAGAACTACCAAACATGTTAAGAGTCCAAGTCACATCAGCAATAACTGTAACTAAAACTCATGCTGTAAAAATTCAAAGCAAAGCATATATGCCCCAACAAGATGAAACAAGAAGCCAGATTACTAAGCACATCAACATATTATTCAGTTAATTAACAACTATGGGCATGTTCCAACTAAAAATATGCTAAGCAGCCTACAGTCATAATCCAAAGCTAAGATGTGCATTAAAATATTTTTTATAATGATTAATTATCCTGTATCACAAATCAAAAAATATATTTGAATATTACTACATTTATCATGCCCATGCATCTAATCCAAACCAATTTCCTTCAAATTCAATTTATCATAAGCTAATATTATTTTTTTCACTATAACAAATTCAATTTTTATATTGTGCATAACTTGATCATCCAGAGGAATCCACCCTATCATGCAAAATGAGAAACCAGACATAAAAAATATGGACTTAATTCCAATATCCAACCACTAATTTCAGATGACTGACTGGATACTAAAATTAATTTCATATTGAGAAGATGATTTAGAAAAGTTTGCCTTTATGGTCTCCAAGCAGTGTTTAAAGACAGCCAACTTTTTCTTTAACCTTTCTTAGAGAGTTTTAATGCTAATCATGTGCATTATTAGGCAGATGGCATCTGGCACATTCCCATTTGTCTAGACCAAAACAGCACATGAATCCCTGTCACTAAATTATAGCATCTTCCATATCAAATTAATGCTTTTCCATACATTTCATCTTAGAGCAGTTACCTCACTTTTGACTTCTCATTCATAATATCCACTTTTAAATTACTGTTCCTTGGAATATTTCCCAAACTTTAGTCACTAAATATAATTCCCTTATGTTACTTGCTAAAGATTTGTCTTCGGCATTCAACAAACAACTATCTGTCTGCAAAAAATATTTAATGCCAAAAGGAGAAATTGTCCCTGAAACCAATTGGGAAAAGTCAATTGCACTCCTGACCCTTTTTTTTTTGTGACATCTTATGCCCTTACCTTTTTTATTTTTTGTAACTAATCAGCCCAATTTTCCCAATTTCAGCTTTGAATAATCAGATAATAATCATAGGTGAAGATAAGAAAATAAAAAAATATCAACCCAGAAACAAATTTAGTCATAGCAGAAAATTGAAACAAAAAAGAAAAAGAAAAAGCAAAAAACCCAGAAACACATTTGAAAAATTCAATAATCATGCTGCACATCTTCAACCCAGAAATTCAAGCTCTTTTTGCTCTTAGGTGAAAATGCAAACCCATCACCCAGTTGCAAATAAACTCAATATCAATTCAATTAAGGGAATAGCAGAGAGAAGAAAACTAAAGTATGGGCATTGTTAGCACATTGGCAAAATCAGGATTATGATTCTTCAATTCAAATTCAAAAGTTTATGATGAAAGATCCATTAATGGGTATCACGCACAAATGCAACAACAAACAAAATAACATGCCAACATTACCCTCAGCCAAAGTAGAATGGAAATTAATGTGTTGGAGCGAATCAAGCCTGATTTTGTGCTACTGCTGACCCATGACATAAGACCACTGGTTGTTTGCCTGCTCTTTTCAACCCCAATTAGGACAACAATGTGTTGAGATAGGGCTTTATGTCACTGGATAGGTAGTGGCCTGAAACTTTATTGGTTTAACCTCACCTTAATTTTCCCACTTCATCAGCTAGATTAACTACACGTCATCTTGATGTGGTCAATGTTGCATATGACCCAAATTAATTTTTTATTGGATATCTTAAAAAAGTAGATGCACCAAATTGAGTCATTATCCTCTGTCAAAATAAGGAGTCAAGAGTGCAATAGAATTTTCTTAATAGTTTAGGGACCAATTTATGCATTGAGCCACAATTTAACATACAGAGATGTGATATGGTTGGTAATATGGACTATACCTGGCAATATCGTACTATGTCATAAAGATTCTGCAATCCAGAATTCTCATAAAAGACCATTGAACTCTGATCAGAAGACTATGTTACAACATGGTATGCGAAAATATTGGGGAAATCACAATGTAAAAAAGATAAAATAGGTAAAAGAGCAAAAGCAAAAAAAGAGAGAAAATTACCTGCCTGGGAACATCACTAGGCCTAAAAAAGAGTACACATTCAGAAGGGGCTCCATCTCGTCCAGCCCGACCACTTTCCTGCAGCAAGTAAATAATGGAAAGAAAAGTCCTCAGAAAAATGTCTAATTTAGCAGGTTAAGCAACAGTGAAAATATAAAAGATAAAATAAAGACAAAAACCTGGTAATATGTTTCCATTGATTTACTGAGGCTGTGATGAATGACAAACCTGACTACAGGCAGTTACTTTGAGTATAATGCAGACAATAAATTCAAAAAAATCCAAATTCAAAGACTGAAGCTTTAAAAGAATGGTATAGATTTAACATAGGTTTAATGGAGAAACTATAGCGTACTTCCTAATCCTAGAGTTATATATTTATTTATATATCTCTTTTAAAAAAAAAAAGCTGCTGGTCTAGTACTGTAAGCCTCAGTGGTAATTTTGTAATTCTGTAATTTTCAAATTTACTGGAACTCAGTCCAGATTTCTTCAGTAAAATTTATTTTTATTTAAATGCTTAATTGAAACTATTGTTGGTTTCAGTTAATGTTAATTCCTTTGCAGCTTTGTTTGGGACTCCATATTCTTAGAGATTACGACTAGTTTTAAAGTTCTTAACATTATAATGGTTTAGGATTAGTTTAAGTCCATAAATACCTATGGATTGTAATAGTTTTATTGAAGTTTTAGTTAACAAAAAAACTCATTGGTGCTGCTTCTTCAATTGTGTGATATAATTCAATCCCTTGGTGCAATGCCAATAGGAATGCCAAGGATGTTTAGATATGATATCTAAATTTTTTACCTTTCACTGTTTGCACATTACTATTCATAAATATTGTTCACGGGGTACTGTTCAGAGAGCCTACAGTACCTTAATAGCCCCGGAGCCCTTATATCTTTGCTTAATTTCAATTCTTTAACCTATTTCACATAGAACCCTAATTGTTCACCTAAATAACCCAAGCTCAACACCAGTACTGCAGCCTGTCCTCCATTAGACCCAATATGCTTGTTTATAATTGCCCGTTTAAACATTAGCATCATGGGAAAAATACCATTATGGTAGAGTTGCAAAAACCAGAAGAATAGATATGCTCAACTAATAATTCAGTAGATTGTATTCATCATATCATAACATGAACCAGCAACTTTTTCATACACACCATCTGGTTTGTTGATTCCCATACCAAATGCCACCTGCCATCAAGCATGGTATTAGAAGGGAATGCAGATACAAGAACTGCATTGAGACATACCAGAGAAATGAAAACTTCAAGACTTACCGTACCAACAATGACCTGCAACTTATTTTTGCTCCACCTGAGGCATGAGAAACTATATAAGAACTCCACAATGTACATGAAGATTATCATCACCAATTTTGCTTGGTATTACAAAGGTTTAAGAATATGCATTTATTACCACACGAAAATAGAGAAAAGAAAGCCAGCATTATGTAAGGCACAAAAAAAAAATAAAATCTAGCATCAGACCTTAGGTGCCTTAAACCTTAGGCATCAGCTTTAGTTTGTATTTGAATTTTTTCTCTAATATCTAGCATCAAACTGATATCAAAGCTAAAATTCAAATACAAACTAAAACTGTAAGGCACCATTGGGTTCGCTTGCTAAAAAGTATACATTCACTTTTCTCTTTGAAGAAAGCAAAAGACAACAATCAGTATTTAGTTTCATAATATGATTTCAAAAAAAAAAAAAACACACAAAATATATATTTTTGGAAAATGTGATAATATTAGTAATTCCAAAAGGGAAAATTAGCACTCCCACTAACTTTTTTGTTACTTGAAGTCTTGAGCAGACAACAATCCTTCATTCATTTTATTATAGTTCCCTGATACACTGATATAGATCTGGTTAAGGGTCTGTTAAATGAAAAATAAGAGTTTGGATGTGCAGCAGGTTGATAATTACTGGTTTTTCTTCCTTATGACCTATTGTGTTTGAGTAAATATTTCTATTTGGCCTTGTTATAGAGAGAACCAAACAATCTCAATTCCAAACACAAAATTTATGATAAAATGCAACTTGCCCTTTTCGATTAACAAACCAACTTAAATACAAACACTAACTTCCCCCTAAGATGATTTAGTAGATAACTAACTACTAAGATAATGTAGGAAACTACAACTAAAATAAAGAAAACTACTTCAAAGTTTATCACATGGAGGTTACATGGAAAAAAAAAAATCGAAATTTATCTTATAGAAAAGAGAATTTATTGTAAATTGAGACCAAGCAAGATACTGTAGTTTGTTGTTGTTTCAGAGCATAAAGCATTTTGTATTTTATCTATATTTTCCCTTATTTTCTCTCCCTTTTCCCTCAATGCTGTCTCACTGAAATAGGAAGAAACTCTATACCAAGCACATGGAATCCACTAATCAATTTCCTTCATCCCAACGAGTACTGAAGTGACTACCCTTTCCTTTCAGTTGCATGGAAAGTGGGGGAGAAAATAGCCATGACAGGTTGGGTATTATCAGGTCTTGGTCCATCCTGACTTCACTCGATTCATAAAAAATGGAACAGACCCAACATTGCGATATCCCAGCTGAATTACTTCAATTTGGGTTGACTAGTTACAGGTCTGATTTAATTCAACTTTTAAAATCGTTATGTAATTAACAGTTTAATTTAATGATTTTGGGGAGTGGAATTGCCATTGGTCATATAATGTTTTTGCTTCTTTTAACAGGCCATTACATAATGGCTAGCTACCAGTATTCATTTGTTACCAAAGTAACGGCTGTTACAGTATAAAATGCAGAATGGCAGTTTTTGTTTTTATGCCAAAGATGAGAACCCGTGATTCCTCCAACCCATCCAGTTACTGTATAACCTCTGTTTTTGTTTTTCTCCACTTAAACCCTTAAAAAAAAATCTTACCACTTGAAATCTTCCTCTCTTATTGGTGATACTATTAGATCTCATCTACTTTGTTTTGCACTAGTTACTTAACTTGATTATTAACATGGAGTAAAAATCATCGACTCAATTTCTTTATTTAATATACTTATGCTCATTAGTAGTTGCATTTCTTAATTGTAGTTCCCTATTAATAGATATTATCTCGCTACACTTTGAACTTTTACCAAAAAATATTTCCCTAGCAATAGCTCAGTACCATTATATTATGGCCACCACCGTCCCATTTCTATTAAAAGTGACTGCAATTGAGATTCCTTCTATAGTTAGGACGCATTTTCTATTTTATATTGGATCCATTATAGTTATGGGACCTCCATAGTTGGGCTAAAAACCTACTAGGAACCTACATGACATTCTGACAAAGCACATCATAATTTTTAGGCTAGTTCAGATGCAATTTTGTTATTCAAAACTTACACTTATCATTATAAAACTTGATTTACTTGATTTTCAAGTTTTCAAGAAAATGCACCTAGAAGTAAAAATGTAGACTTAAATTCTCCCCTTCCATTTCTCCTCAACTACCACACTTTCTCTATATATGGAATCCTTAACTTTGCAATAATTAACTTACCGTATGTTAATTCTTCACTAGCCATATACCATTTCTACAGAGGGTTTGATGTATTTTCTTGGTGCTGAGATTTCATGAATTTTCTTGGACTGATGCAGCGAGCGTGAGCAATTACACATTGGAATCAAAGGCCGACGATGACAAGACAATCAAGGGAGCCTGCATTTGTATTGTTAACTGAGGAAATAGCTAACATCAAATCACGCTATGAGAGCCCATTATGTCTTTTCTTCAGTGCAGCTTAGCACCATTGTCATCAAGATTGGAAAATATAAAATAAGGATAGAAAGGGATTTATTCCAAGAACTAAATATTCATGACCTAGTTATGACTTTGCCAAAACATAAGGATAGAACTGTAAAATGTGAGAACTTTTAGTGCTTCTCCCATTTTATTTATCAGTTTTCATGACAAAAGCAAGTCCCTAAACATCAGCAAAATTCTTTTGTTGAGTCACAATTTGGTTAAAATTATATAGCTTATAAAGGAGTGCAACATATTTGTGACAAATAAGCCTATTGAAAATCAAAGGATAAAACACATTCAACAAACTAGAAAGTAGACAAAAGGAACTCAAGATGAACTTAATAAAATACTTTCCTCCCTCATTTTCCACTCTTTTTTTCTTTTCTTTCCAAATAGAGGGTCAGCTAAATGTAGGATTAGCTTTAAATCTATGATACTTGTGGTTATACTGCTTAATACTAAATTTTCAGTCAATAAAATTCCAGCAGCTATGGCATTTATCAGAGTTGATGACGCAGTTCAACCATTGGTGCAATGCCTATGGAACTGGTATAGGACAGCTTTGTAGCTAGGTTATGAACAGTATCCATGAACAGAAACAAGACTGTAGCAGTGAATAGGAGCAGAAATTGTGGATACGCATTTGGGGATTTGGGAATCACACCCAAGGCTCCAAGAGAGTTACACCCAAGGGATTTAAATTGGGTCACACAATACTAGAGCAATAATTGCAGGAAAACTTTTATTGACTAAAACTATCAAAACTCATGACAAGCCTAGATATTTATAGGAAACTATGAGACCTAGACTTATTCTAGTCCTGTAAGGATTTGAGTACATAAAAACAGAACTTATCCCAGTCCTTTAAGGATTTAAATTCATAAAGCAAATAAGGACTAACACTATCTTAAATGAACAAGGATTTAGAATAAGACTCAACAATAAAATTAGAGATTCCTAAAAATATAAGGGCAACTTCTCCTAGAAGAACAGAAAATTATGATAATAACCTTATTAAAATTCCTACATAAGACTACTAAAATCTAATAAACTTCCCAATCAATCTCAGCCTCCTTATCATCCAACATGTTCCTAACAAGTGCTTGTGCATTAGAACCCTTTTGGCACGTCGTATGTAAATATGTTGCTATACTCCATCAAGAACCTTTGGTGTAATGTCAGGCAGTTTACCAAACCTTTTCATTACTGTTCACAAAGCCTGACCAATCCAGCAAACAGTCCCATAACCCTCTCATCCTTGCCTAATTTCTGTTTGCAAACCTATTTCATTTCAAAACCTAATTGTTCTCAAATTCCTATACAATTCAGTCTTCAAATAATCCCAAAAATCAGCCTAGATAATCAGATCTTCTAATGTTAGGATTTCTTGACAATTCGATCAATAAGAGGACTAGATAGAGAAAGTGGATCAGTTGTGTTGGCCGCTACCGTGTCTTTCTTCTTGTTAATCAAGAATGGAAGAACCTTAACCTTGGTTTGCAAATTCAAGGGATCTGAATCCGATACAGGTTAATCATCCTCAGTCTTATTGATGTTCTTAGCCTAGTTGTTGATGTTCTTGTTCTTAGTCTAGTTGTTGATGTTCTTAGTAAGATAATGAAAGGGGTACAAAAAGGGATCTTATCTAGGGCACACACTAGGATTTGATGAGGCCATAGTCTCCCACCTACAATTTACAGATGATACCAGTTTATCATCATCCAGGATTGGAAACCTTTAACAAACATTTTGGTTTCTTTACAAAGTTTCTGAGAAAGAGCTGAGTTTAAGGATTAACTGTCTAGAAACAGTTTGGTGGGTGTTAATCTAGATGTGAATATTATGACCTTATTTAGCTTATTTAGCAGGGTGTGGACATGTGATCGAAGAAAGTCATATACCTTTTAAGTGGTTCTGTTGGGTGGTAAATCTAGACCTATGGTTGTTTGAGATCACATGGTTGCTAAAATCTTAGAGATAAGATGCATAGTATTATGTCCTCTTCCGGTGCACACATTAATTTGATCCATGCCTATCAGAATAAAAATCTTTTCTATCACTTGTTCTTGTATAGAACTCATGTGGAAATTGCAATCAAAATTGACAAATTGAGGTGTGGAGATTAAAAGGAAATAACATCTTGTTACTTAACCTTCTTGATTCACTTCATCCTTCTAGTTCTGATAGGATAACTTGGATTTTAAACATTTATGGAACTTTTTCTTAATGTAGTTTTTCTTTGCTTGTAAATATCCCTATACTCATTTACTAGTGTTTTAAATTCCTCAACAATCTTATTCTTCAAACATGAATCCTTCAACGAAAAAGGGCACTGTATAAAGCACAGAAGCCATCCATCAACCCTTCAGATATGTACTCTTGCAATATCATAACCAGCCCCTCACATTATTGTTTCTCCATCATGGAATCTAAGTACACAAAACAAAGCTACTAGACACAACAAACATTATGCCTATAATGTCTTTGATTGTAATTGTTTAATCTCCAGTTTGTGGATTGCTGAATTCTACTTGTACTGCCTTTTACAATTAGGTTTCTAGGAACCATTCCATGTAAATTCAATCCAGTAACAAAGCCATAGGGTTATTTATTGCATAAAAAAGTACAAGAGGTTTCATTGGATTACATTGTGGATCAATAGTTTGGAAATAAATAAAAGTAGCTTATTACACTGTGGATCAATAGTTTGGAAATAAATAAAAGTAGCTTACTTATATGATGTGAAAAAAAAAGTAGCCTACTTCTATGATGTGAACAATGTCAAATAAATGAAGAGAAACTAGCACTGTCTCACCAAACATTATGTACAGCTGCCAATATTAGAAAAAACACGAATTTTACCTCATATGAATCTTCTGACGAGCATCTACATCCATATCTGCATGGTAATAATCAGCCGAAATTCCTCTCTCACGCAACTCTGCTGCAACCTACAACTCTCGACATTATAATAAGGATAATTTATTCCAGCTGCACAAAAGACATGCCACAACCTCATATCCAAAAAATGCATTAACACACACACCCACAGACACAGAAGGCATGTACTTATGTTCCAATGAATCTAGAGAGCTGTAGAATAAAATGAGCAACATTGAAGAATTTTCGAAAAGTAATAACTAAGCAATTTAAAATTTCAGCTAGTAAATTCATCATTTGTTTATTGAAAAATAACCAAAAAAAATTAGGATAACAACCTAAAGAGTCCCTTAACTATTTGTGATTTTCAAGAGCATGAAGTTTGATTTTGCAAAATTAGGTGTTTAAATGCAGAATTCTTTTCAATCAAGTAATTCCACTTTCAGGCCTCTGAAAATACCACATATAATAGCCAAAGCACTTACGAACAGTGCTAGGGGTGAAAATTTACTGTTTTGACCTTATTTTTATGCATTATAACAAAATGTTAGAAGTGATAAATTACTATTTAGACAAAGTGCAAGAACTTAGAACAGCGCAAGATGTAAAAAAAAAAAAAATGACTGTTTTGATCCTTATTTTTTTGTGTAATAACAAAGTGCAAGAGATGATAAGTGACTATTTTAACCCTTATTTATATATAATAACAAAATGCAAGATGTGGTAAATGACCATTTTGACCTTATTTTCCAAAAGTAATGTGAGAACATTTAAGAGACATAAGTGACAAAAATGGCTTGAAAATAAACAAGTGAAAGGATGTGCCAATTTAAGGAAAGCCATGAGCCATATCCAAGTCTTTTTTTTTTCCAAGTTAACAAGGCCAAACAATAATCACACTTTATGTATTTGTGTTTGAGAACATGCATATCTATAAATATATAATATAATGAAAGTAACAGGCAACTTGCATTTTAATTAGTGAAACTTAATTTAAGCTCAATTGCTTATGTGCCAATTTTTAATTAGATCCACTTAATGTTATTTTTATCATTAATTTTTAATTTATGAAAAGTCGTTAAATATACTGATACATGATATATTAAATACCCATTATGTTACTATGATTAGAGTTATTATTTTTTGTTAATATGAAAAATAATGGACTTTTTATGAGGCTATATTTGTTGTTACTAGTTTCATTTTTCTTTAAGAATATTGTATTTGCTGGATTGAGTGCATTGATATATAGCTTGACCACTTTCTTTTTTATTTTCTGTATATTTTTAGTTGCATGTTTAACAGTTTCACACAATTCCAAAAGCAATTATCTATCAAAAAAGAACAATAAATGCAATCCTTGCACAACACAATGGATGGGCAAGTTGGGAGATTCGTAGTGCAATATAGGACAAGTTTAAAGAATTAGTGATCATGTGCAATGCAGACAATTGTCAGGGCAAGTTACAGAGTTTTATTACTGTTAATTTTGTTCAAAAACCTTCCTGGGGGATTGAAAACATATGATGCACTTGATTGTAAAATCAATATTGGTTATAAAATTAAGTTTCATGCACTTAAAAAGAAGATCCCTCCAGGCTTATTATCCCAAAATATTCTACAAGTCTTCACCACATGGATTTGATAATTCTGCTAATACAGATGGAAGACTGTGTTCTCTAAATATGAGCACACCAAAAAGATGTTTAGACTTAAAGGATTATGATGAAAAAAATTCTATCATTTTTAACCAACATTTTCTATCTCAATTATTTACTCTTGAGAAACTAGATAAAGATTTTCCTCATGCCGGATTAGGTAATGAATTAACTTCCACTCAATGGACCTCAAGACAGCATGTTCTCATCAAGTTGGAGCTTTGGCTATCAGGAGATTTGGGCGCAGTTATTCAAGAAAATTACTATGGAGGCATAATGCAAAGAAGGATAACCACCAAATGTACATGGTATAGAAAAAATATGGATTAGAAAAGGTAAGCGGTTCGACAAATTGTAAGCAGAAGACATAATGTGGGTGCACATAAAGGTATTATTAAGGGGTACAAAGCTTGGTAAAGATTTGTATAGAGGAAAAACATTAATTGAAAATGAAAGATCACGGAATGGAGAATAAAGTATAAACATATCATATCCAATACAATAAAAAAAGTAACAAGAAATAAAAAGTTAGCTAAAGAAAGTAACGCACAATTCCGAAGAACTCTAGCATTCTGTCAACCCCAAACACTTCTCTATTTCAAACTAGCAAAAGTTTCAGTGTTTACACTCTCCCAAATATACCAAAGAGCAAGTCAAATTGCCCAAACCACCACATAACGTAAAAAGGAGACTAACTATGCTTATAATACATAACACATGAATCAGGGATAAAGCATTACCAAGCCTCTTTTTCTGCAATAAGTCATTCATGTTCACCTTTTGGAGAACTACAAATCAAATCGAAGACCTCACCTTGAATGAAGCCTTGGCATTTCAAATTTCATAACTAAGTGATGTAGGACAGCTTGTAGCTAATCTACGAACACTACCTGTGAATAGTGTCTGTGAACAGCAACAGCGATAATACCAGAGATGTGAATAGAAATTTAGGGTTTGGGGAGTTACACCTAAGGTGCCAAGGGAGTCACACCCAAGAGGATTGGATTGAGTCACACAATTCTAGAACACTAATTGCAAGAAACTTTTATTGATTGAACCAAGGTAGTTAAAAGCGCTAAGTGCAACTAAGGCAATAAGTCCTATGATAGCCTAAGGTGCAAGGCGCAACAAAAGCGTTGGCATGAGTGAAGCGAGGCACAGATTTTTTTAAAAAAAAAAAATAATTAATGATTCAATAATAGGTTAAAATTTTCTATTAATCTAGAAATCTAACACATATAAGAATATAACCAAAAAAAACAACTATAAAGGTGTAAAAATAATAAAAGTAAATATATTTAACACAAAAGAAACGAAAGATACCAAACAATATAGCCAATTTCAGCATAGGTTTTAGAACCAAGTTTGCTATTCTTTAAGGTCAAAACCATAAAGTAACAAAGCTAATGTCAAACTCAAAACAAAACAAGTTTCAAGTAATAATCACAATAGTTGCAATGCAGCAAAAACTCTAAAATTCAACAAAAAACATCTTAAAACTAAGCAGAATTAGTCTTAAAATTTAGCTTGAACTTGTCCTAAAACTCAACATAAGTAACCCTAGAAGGTTAAAATCCATCACTAGAATATTCATACAGTTTATCATCACTTTTAGCTGCATCATCACTTTCATATCTTTTAACCTCATCCACATCTGTGTTATCTGAATTGGATGGAACATCTTCAAAAACAGGTTGAGAATGTGAGGCACTTGAACTTGCCCTTAAGTTATCCAACTTTGTTTAGCTTCTTGTGTTTCTAATGGCTTCTCTAACAGCAGCTGAATTTGCTGCTACACTCTATGTCAATCCCTTATCATCTTCATCATGGAACACCCTATCATCATCAGCATCTACATATGAATGAACACCCATTTTTTCAATTAACCATTCATTGCTCTCATTGATATCTACCAAGGAAATAGGATCAATCATATCTCTCTTATCATATCGTGGTTTAAGAAATTTGTTGTATTTCACAAAAACTAAGTTATTTAGCCTTTGGTGCGCAATTCTATTTCTCATTTTTGTGTGAATCTAAACAAAATATCAAATAGTAAAAGTTATTCATTTGAAAAGACACCTTAAGCAATTAAAACTGAAAAATAATGGAAAGTTTAAGTTCTACACTTGCTAAAAAAATGTTCCAATTTTTTTGGCAGCCTAATGAACTACAAGTTAGACTAAGAATTGTAATCGCTAGCCGTTGTAAATTTGGAGTGGAGCTCCCAAAAAGTCTTCATCAATCAGTTGCATATATATTTTTTCAACAATTAGTATGCTGAAATAATTTTCAGCACAATAAAGTATTTTTGTTTGCCTTGATCTAATAGCCAATGGATTGCTAAATATATCTTCAGCCTTTTTATATGTGTGTAACTCACTCATAATTTTGTTTTGGACAGCATGCAATGGAACTAATTTTCCTATGCAAGTATAAAGTTCAATAGTAATCTCCTCATTAAACTCTATAATTAGGTAACCATAAAAAACAATTCTGGATTAAGGAAATGACCAACTGCATGTAGAGGTTGGTGAAGTTGTCATTATCATCTCTCATCAATAATTTTGTATATGTCTTTGTACTTGTCTCATTTGAATTAAAAGTTTTCATAATAGTTTCCTTGCTCAATTCATTGCTTTGTAAATGTATCTCATTGTTGGTTTCTTTTCGTTATATCTTCTATTTGTTCCTTTAGGCGAGGAATAGGAAGCAATGGATAATGAAAAGAAACCCACCATAGGATACATCTATGAAGCAATGCATCGAGCCAAAGAAGCTATTATGAGAACTTTCAATGCAAATAACACAAGTATAAAAACATATTCAAAATTATTGATAAAAGATGGTAATGCCAAATTCAGCAACCTCTACATGCAGCTTGTCATTTCCTTAATGCAGAATTCTTTTATGATGAACCAACTATAGAGTTTAATGGGGAGGTTACTAGTGGACTTTATGCTTGCATAGGAAAATTAGTTTCATCGCAAGTTGTTCAAGACAAAATTATGAGTGAATTACACATATAAAAAGGCTGAAGGTATATTTGACAATCCATTGACTATTAGATCAAGGAAAACAAAAGCACCAAATACTTTTAAAGTTCGCTATCTTCCTAAATATTCTACTGAAAATTATTTCAGCATATTAATTATTGAAAAATATATGCATGCAGCTGAATGATGGGGACTTTTTAGGAGCTCCACTTCAAATTTATAGTAGCTAGCAATTAAAATTCTTAGTCTAACTTGCAATTCATTGAGTTGCAAAAGAAATTGAAGCGTTTTTTAGCAAGCATAGAACTTAAACGCTCCATTATTTTTCAGTTTTAATTTCTTAATGTGTGTTTTCAAATGAATAACTTTTATTTTTTGATATTTTCTTTAGATTCATACAAAAAGGAGAAATAGACTTGCACATCAAAAGCTAAATGACTTGATTTATGTGAAATACAACCAACAAAAAGGAGAAATAGACTTGCACATCAAAAGCTAAATGACTTGATTTATGTGAAATACAACCATGCTCTTAAAGCATGATATGATAAGAGAGATGTAATGGATCTGATTTCCTTGAAAGATATCGATGAGAGCAATGAATGATTAATTGGAAAAATGAGTGTTCATTCATATGTAGGTGAAGATGCTAATGTGGACAAGGTGTTCCATGATAAAGATGATAATTGATTGACATAGGGTGTATTAGCAAGTGTAACTGGTGTTAGAGAAGCCATTAGAAACCCAAGAAGCCAAACAAAGTTGGATAACTTAAGGGCAAGTTCAAGTGCCTCATATTCTCATCCTGTTTTTGAAGATGTTCCATCCAATTCAGATGACACAGAAGTGGATGAGGTTGAAAGATATGAAAGTGATGACGCAGCAAAAAGTGATGACAAACTATATGAAGATTCTAGTGATGGATTTTAACCTTAAGGTTACTTATATTGAGTTTTAGGACAAGTTCAAGCTGAATTTTAAGACTAAATCTGATTAGTTTAAGATGGTTTATATTGAATTTTAGGTGTTTGCTGCATTGCAACTATTGTGATTTATTAATTAAAACTTATTTTGTTTTGAGTTTGATATTAGCTTTGTTGTTTTATGGTTTTGACATTAAAGAATAGGCTTTCGTTTTTTTTTTTTGTGTGTTAAATATATGTATTTTTATTATTTGTACACCTTTATAGTGATTGTTATTTTTGTTATATTCTTATATATGTGTTAGATTTCTAGATTAGCAAAAAATTTTATTGAATCATTAATTATTGGTTTTTTTCCCAAAAAAAAAAACTATGCGTCACGTCATATAAGCGAGCACTTTTGTTGCGCCTTGCGCCTTAGGCAATCATAGGACTTATTACTTTAGTTGCGTCCAGCGCTTTTAACTACCTTGCTAAGTATAAGGTTAAATTAACAAAAAAGAATTTAATTTAGACTTTTTGGAAAAGTTTATGCACTAAATTGTATCTTGTTCCATTCAAAAATCATATCAATCGCATTAAATGACTTGTGAGATGCACAACCAACAGCTATGTCAAAAAAGCAGATTTGACAATAAATGTGAATAGTTGAAGGGTTTGAAAGTTATATTTTAAAGTTAAGGGTTTACTAGCAAAAATAAGGAAAGTTTAAGGAGCCCAAAACAGGCTACTTCTGTAAAAAAGGTGTCTAACTTCACTTAGGCACTTATCGTCCATTGGCACATTACACTTAAATTCCAAGGTTCTTCAATGCTTACATGCACCTAGTACTTTTAAAAATGATAGAATATATACATTTTCTACACTGTTGTCGTGGTCCCTTGCATTTTATTAAGACTTTTAATTTACCATTACTTCACCAAATTGATAACCAATCTCCTCCATTAGCAATTTAACACAAATCAAAATATAGCTAAACTCCTAGGCACCAAACATGGAATGGAATAGATATGAAATAAATAGGTAAACTCAATCAAGTGCATCATATTGATAGTGCCATAGCATACGTAAATTAGCACTATTGATTACTCAAATTTTCACTAACAACAATGTAAAAGCAACTAAAATGACACAAGCAACCCACTGATTTAAAAACACAGACCTGTTCGCATTCCTTCCTGGAGAAACAATAGACTATCCCAGATTCATTATTTGGATAAGATTCTCGGATGAATTCAGCAATTTCATCAATAACAACCTTAGCAACTGATGACTTTTCTCGCACCTTCAAAGTAGAGGAT
Organism: Omphalea diandra; assembly: GCA_949677035.1. NCBI lineage: Eukaryota > Viridiplantae > Streptophyta > Magnoliopsida > Malpighiales > Euphorbiaceae > Omphalea > Omphalea diandra. The sequence goes on from CATIWR010059655.1 coordinate 61,353, forward strand.
TTTAATTTTAGGCCCAAACTTTGTTAAGGCAGAAACTACAAGAAACAACAAATCTTAACAACTATACCTTATAAAAGAGATTTGGCCTGTTGACTGTGCTAACAAATTTAACACAGTTTGGAATATGCAGCATCTCCATTAGATCATATTGGACTTTCTGAGTTGCAGTTGCCTGCAAAGCAGGTAGTTAAAAGTCATTCCAGTTACCTTGTTGTTGCAAAATGTCAAATTCGCATATTTTATTTATCTTAATTAAAGAGAAAAGAAAATCTAAACATACAGTCAAAGCCAACATAGGAACACTGGGAAACTGAATCTTGAGGATACCAAGGTTCTTGTAATCAGGACGAAAGTCATGACCCCACTGACTACAGCAATGAGCTTCCTGCAAATCATCTCAGATAATCAATACTAAATGGTTGCCTAATTTCAAATATGAATGCCAAAAATCGCTGCGATAAGATGCTGATTATCCCTCAAAAAAAAGCTTCAAATGCACAACTTGCAGTACAGCAAATCTTAAAACAATGGAAACATGCACATACATTATCCAAAAAATAGGTGCATCAGTAGATTATTTGCTAGAATTTTTTCTTTTTTATTTTGAATATTAAAGTGGACTGTAAGTTTTGAAACTATTCTCTCCCATGTACTTCAGAATTAAAAAGGATGGTGAAAAAGTGCTTGTCACTTGCTTTCTCCTAAAATACTGGATATCTATACAAGCATGCATTACTTCTTTATATATATATTTTCCATCCCATAAAATGCCATCATAATAGCCTCAGTTGCTGGATTCCATGGATAAACGAAAGCACTAGAAGCTGAGCTACCTATTCTTTAAACTAAGAAATAGCAAGAACACGACAAATAAGGTAAGGCATAATACTACACTCACATCAATGGCAATGAGAGAGACATGACCTCCATGATGGCACTTTTCAAGTTTTGACATAAATCTTTTACTCTTTGATATCTTTTCAGGTGTAACATACAATATTTTAACTCCTTCACCCTTTTCAAGGGCCTTATATATGAACTTCTCTTCTTCCTTGCTAGTGGTTGATGTAAGCATGGATGCTGGAATGTCTAATGGTTTTAAACTCATAACCTGAATTGTTTAGTGATATTAGAAAAGATGACTTAAATTGCAAATGAAGCAAGGTTAAAGCACATAACTTAAAACAACAAACACAATAGCAGCACCTGATCTTGAATCAAAGAAATCAAAGGACTAACAACAAGAGCAATCCCATTGTGAAGAATAGCTGGAAGCTGGTAGCAAAGGCTCTTGCCTCCTCCTGCTGCCATAATCACCAGAACATCTCTTCCGCTCATGACAGCATTGATGATCTGGCAATAGTTAACTTCTTATTAATAAAATCATAAAGATTGAAAATCACAAACTAGTAAGAGAAACATTGCCAATTTAGGGGCACGCAAACAAACATCTCCCAAAAATGTTTTCCACATTTTCCAATGAGTTAAGTGTGATGCAAAACTGTTCAATAAAAACGATTTTTCCCATTCAATGGAAGAACTAAGGGCATTTTAATAAATATAGACCAAAATCCTCAATTTCTTTATCATTTAAACCTGATTTTCTTTAGCTCACAAAATAAAGACACGAAATAACATTGTAATATCAGATAGAATTCTGAATTAGGGAACTCACTTCACGCTGATTTGCACGATATGTGGAAATGCCAAAAACATGAAACTTATGATGATCAGCTTTAGAGTCCCATTCAAATGACCCTGACCAGTTTTCCACTGCAGCACCAGGGCTCCTGCTAGGACTCCCACATGCCTCCAATAGAGCCTTCAATTCCGACTGTCTCTCATACAAATTCTCTTGCTGCTCCAGCAATACATTTATCTGGTCTGAATAACAGGATACTCAATTTTTTTTTAACAAAAAGTAATATCAAAATCAAGAATATATTATAAGATAAACAACAGTGTATAAAAAAACAAATGGGTGATAAAAAAAAAAAAAAGGAAAGATGACCTTGGACATGTTGAATCTCAGTCTCTACGTTTGCAAGCTCTTCCAATATCTCTTCCGTTCCCATCGGTTTTTCACTATCTATCAATCAATACTACGATGTTTAATCTTTTAGAAAGATCTGTAATTTGCAAACTTAGCAATTCCGCGGGATACTGCAATGCTGATACCCTCGAGGTACAGCCTGGGGTCTGAAGCAACAGAAAATTTTACTCCAGGTTGCGGGTTCAAACCAATGTAAAGGACAGATAATTTTAGGTGAAGTACTTAAAAACTCATTATTTCCATCCTTAAATTTTAAAAAATACACTATATACTGACATTTATATAATGCTAAGAGTTTTTTAGTTGACTAAGAAATTAAACAGAATAATAAAATAAAAAATTAAGTAATTAACTTTATTTTATATACAAGTTTTCATTAAAAAAATTAATAAATATAAGTTACTTAAAATTTTGTAATTTCACCTTTTAACTTTCTATTTAAAAATTAAGACAAATTATTGTAAATAAATGTAAATTTTAACCTCTATTTATTTTTATTTACATTTTATTAAAATCACAAACAAGTTGAACTCATTAACATTAATTTGCGTTCATTTCTTAACTCTCTTTTATCCACTTATGGGTAATATTTTAATAGCATATTTATTCACACTAAGAAATAGAAAATAAAATCTATTTTAAATAAATATTTAAAGATTTTAATATTTTTATTTAGTATATTCATATAAAAAAGAGTAGTGAGATATTTTAAATTTTTAAAATTTTATTCTTAAATTTATAAATTAAATTAAGATATCAAACATGAAAATAAGGAGTTATTTAATAACTTAATTCAGCACTTAAAATTAAAATTTTAAGTGCTTTTTTAAAACTTATTTGCTAATTTTATTTATCTATTACTTAAATTATTTAGTTTAGTTGGAATTTTCTTAAAATAATAAGTCAAAATTATTAACTTAAAATTAAAATATTTTTATCAACATGACTTTTATTCTCTTGATAAATTAATAAAATTATCTTAATAATTTTAAGTATTCTAAAATTATAGTTAACAAAAAGACTAATTAGATTCAGTACTTAACTTTCAATTTATACCAAATAATTATACAATTAAGAACTTTAAACATTTAAATCATTCATTATTTTGAATTTCACTCTTAAATTTTAAGTACTTAATTTTTAATTTTACCAAATACAGCCTAAAATTGAATCCTATTTATTTTTATCTTTTGCTATATCAAACATGCTCTAAATTTATTATAATTTTTCTTATAATCTTCTCCTCAATATCTAAAATAAAAAAAAAAAAACAAGAAGATAAAAATTTATATGTCAAATACAAGAGAAATAAAAAGAAAAAATTATACTAACTCTTGCATTAGACGGTGTTCTGCTTTGAATCCTTGGAAACCTTGTTTTTTATCTCGATCCAACAATGCTTAAGATAAAAAAATATATATGTAAATAAGAATGAAAAATCCATTTAATGACTTGATAGTGAGCGTAGGCTCATTTGGTTACTTGATGTAGATATGTCTATTTATATATATATTTAATTATTTTATTTATAATTTAATTACCTAAATTATTATTATTATTATATATTTAATTATTTTTATTTTATTTATAATTTAAATATTTATATTATTACTATGATTATAATATACACCAACCCACATATATTTTATTCCTTACAATTTACTTACTTAAATTTCTATTTATTTTAGACTCTAATTTAATATTTATTTTACTTATGCGAGGAATGGTTCAACAAATATTTTGGACTATTAATAATCTAAATTATATAACGTGTGGATTTAATTCTGAAATTAGTGACAGGATTTTAGAATTAACTTTATATTACTTAGCTTGGTGAAGTTAGAACAGGGCTCGTTAAAAAAAGCTCAGCGCTTTTTAATCTTTCTTAATGGGCTCAAATGTCAACCATGTACTATCTATAGTAGATGTCCTCTTCTTATTTATTTTTCACCATATGATATTTATGTCTTACCTTATTTAATTATTCTCATTAGATTCTAAAACTGTAAATAACTCTTTAATTCATTTTATTCAAGATCTAAAACTTCTCCCACGTAAATCTTATTCTTTAGTTTCTTATTCTCTCTCTGTTTTTCTCTTATATCTACATTTTTCTTACTTAATTGGTGCATTATCATTGCATATCTAAGTCTTCATTATTTTTTCACCTATCACCAAACATTTTAGTCCATTAAGATTGTCCACTCTTCCTTTCACGCCATCTTTATCTCATTTTAGTACATTGCTAAGGTGTATCATTATCTTGCCATCAACATTTCAAGAATCCAAATATCGCAACTCCACTAGGGAGGAGTGATTACATTAAGTGATGGCACCTTTGAGAAAAATAATAACAATTTGCCTAAATCTTCTCAAGTACACTCTCATACTTAAGACCCAAATATTGTAAGAGAAATTAAGAGTTATTCTCATGAGAATTTTGCTCAACCTCAAGTCCAGTCTTAATAAGATGTAGCTTCAGCCCTATTACCATTTGAGATGGCAAGGACCCTACAACAAAACACTAAAGTAATGAATAATACCCTTGCTACCATTCATAAACTTGCAATTGGAATTATTAGTACTCAGTCTCAAAATACCTTCTTCATAATACCAATCAAGTTAATGAACTTATCCATGATAAAGATCATGCAAATGAAGAGGATGATTGTTGGACTAGGATGGGTAATTCTAAGTCTTGGACCTCTTTTGATCTTGGCAAAGGAGATTGATGATATCTAATGTTTCAACTAAGTGTTGCTTTGCAGAAATTGAGTTAGATTTCAGTTGGAATTTGGAAGGATTGCATAATCCTCAAGGAGGCAAAGTTTATCCAAATTCGCTGTCAGTGGTCTGTAATTCGCAACTGCGACCGAGTTCAAGGAAAGGGTGAAACTCAGTTAGAAGGATTCATGGACGTCATCGCTATCTTGACTCATCCAAAGATGGAAGTGTCGTAGTCATAGACAAATTCGCGGTGTGTCACACCTCAGTCGCGACTGCGACTTTTAAAGTGATTAAAGAGGGAAGTCAGTCCACAATCATAGCATGCCAAATGTCCCAAGTATCCGTTGGACAACAAAAATCACGAGAGCAACATTTTGGGTAGCGACCGCGATTCCAAAAGAAGAAGATTATCTTTCAAACAGAAGGATTTGTGTTCTCAGTCGCGTCCTATACAATGAAGAATCGTGACCACGACTTTTGTGGGCAGTTAGAACACAACGATTATATTTTTTTGATGGACCAATAAGAAGCTGCCACGTGGACTAGCCGTTAGATACAAACAGATTTTTTCGTCGTAATTTTTGCCTCCCGTATGAAATTTGGATTTCACGACCGCGACTCCAACCTGACGTGTAATTAATGCAGAATTTGCCTAGCATGTCTTAAAGATTTATTGAGCTTTAAAGTCTAATGTCTTTTTGGTTGGTATAGGGTATAAATACTCCATCAAACAGTGAGAAACATATAGATAGAGAATTCATTACTTATGTTAAAGCTATCATTCTTTTGCTACTCATTTTCTCCTCTTTTTTATGAGATTGTAAGTGTTGGGTGTGAGCATTAAACAAGTGTAAAGGTTGTAATGTGAGCCTGTAAAAACACTAAAGAGAGATTATTGTGTAAGCCTTAAAAACACATAGTGTAAAAGTTGGTGTGTGAGCTTTGAAAATACAATGTGTAAAAGTTAGGTGTGAGCTTAGAAACACCATTTGAAGTTAGTGGAACACCCAATTGCAAAGAATTGGGGAGTGGACATAGGGTCAATTATACCCGAATCACTATAAATCGTGTGCCTCATTCTTCTACTCTTCTTTATCTTTTGCTCTTAATTTTTTTTATATATACCAATTCAACCTCCCCTCCTTCTTGGCGCCTAGAGCCAACAAGTGTTGTTAGAGCCAAGTCTCACATTCTAGCCTTAATTAGGTGAGCAAAGTTCATGGCACAAGAGGGAATCCACTTACATCTCAAACCCCATTTTGATGGATCCGACTATACTCATTAAAAGTATAGAATGGAAATCTACCTTGACATAGATGTGGTGGACCTTTGGGATATGGTTGTCAAAGAATGAAAGCCACCCACTAAAGTAGTGGATGGAATTAAAGAACTTATCCCAAAGGAAGGATGGATTGAAGCTCACAAGAGATCAAATGGAAAAAACAAAAGGGTAATGGTCATTCTTCTAAGCTCTCTCTCAAGGGAAGAGATTGAAAGAGTGCAACATTTCCAAACAACACATGCCATTTGGAAGACTCTTGAGAACTACCATGAAGGTACAACTCTGGTTAAATCAAGTTGTTTGGAGATGTACGTGATTGAATGGGAGCTATTCATGATGAAGGACCATGAAAGCATCACCAAAATGACGAATAGGCTTCTATTAATCATCACTAATATGAAAAAATTTAGAGGGACTCCCACCAACTATGAGATAAACACAAAAATCCTTAAAAACTCTTCCTTTAGATAAGTTTGGTGTTAGAATGTGCAGCATCTAAAAGTCCAATCCGGAGATTAGAAAGGTTCAAACAGATGTGTTGATAGGTAATCTCTTAACTCATGAGTTGGGCTTACAAAAAGATGAGCAAATGAAGAAACTAAAAAGCCAAAGAGATAAACCAGAAAAAGAAAGAAAAACCCTAGCCCTCAAACCCTCAACAAAGGAGCAGGAGTTAGAAATTACCTCAAGTAATGAAGAAAGTGACAAGGAATAAAAGGAGTTAGCAATGCTCTCAAAAAGGACAAAGGAGTTTATTAGAAAAAGAAAAGAAAGAAAAGCTTCAAAAAGATAGCTCCTATTCTAAGAGAGAGATCCAACGATGTCATTTGCTATGAATATGGCAAGCAAGGCCACATCAAATACGATTGTCCTAAGTTAAAGAAGAAGAAGAGATGGGACAAGGAGGAGAAGAAGAACTTTTCAGCCACTTGGGATCACAACTCAAGTGAAGATGAGGAAGAAGGAGAAGTTGCCAACATTTGTTTCATGGCACAAAAAGATTCTACAAATGAGGTAAGAACTTCTTCCCATTCTCATTCTGATTTTGAATTTGATGAGATAGATGAAGTGCTTCTAGAGGCTCTAACTATGGGATGTGACAAATACAAGTCATAAATGAAATCCTAAAAAAGAAAATGTCAAAAATTAGAGGATGATTATAAATCCCTCAATGACATTATAAGAGAATTGAGAGCATTTAATAAAGAGCTAAAAAAATCTGTGGATAATCTTTCTACATCATTTTCTTCATTGGCTTCATTAAGAAAGGAGAATGACTCTCTAAAGGGAGAAGTCATTGAACTTAAAAGCTCGATCTCCAAGTTCCATAAAGGAGAGAAAGCCTTGGACACATTGATTGTGTCACAAAAACCATCACTAATTAGACATAGTTTAGGTTTCAATAGAGCCTGCTTATCATCTCAAACCATATTTGTTAGATCTTCAAAACCTCAAACCTCAAGGGTTGAGGTAATTGGGAAGAAAAGTGTTCATAGCAATAAGCCTCCTAAGCCTAAGGGCAAAAGGAAGGCTCCCCCAAGTTCAAGAGCCAAGACTCAAAGAGCTAACCATGCCTACATGTATAACAAATAGCATGCACACTCTCATAAGAAATTCTCTACTCCTACTCATCATACATGTACATGCATGCATTCACATAGTCAAGGTATGAGAAGGCCTCCTACTCATACTAAATTTATGCATAGGAGAAAGACTCACAAGTCTAAACTCTAATGTCATTATTGCATGAAATATGGGCATGTTAACATTCATTACTTCATTAGGAAGGCTCATCTCATATCAGAGGACCCTTCAACTTCTAACCCTCTATAAGACCTAAGTATGCTTGGGTACCTAAGAAAAGGTAACTCACTTTTATTGTGTAGGGGAGTGTGGCAGCCACTAAATTAAGCAATTGACATATAGGTAGTGGATGGTCCAAGCATATGACTGAAAATAAAAAGCTATTCACGGCATTAAAGGAAAAAAAATGTGGAGATGTCACATTTGATAACAATGCCAAAGGTAAGGTAATTGGCATTGGAACCATTGGTAAGAATAGTTGCTCATTAATTGATAATGTTTTATTAGTTAATGGCTAATAATATAATTTGTTGAGTGTAAGTCAATTATGTGACAAAGGTAACAAAATCACCTTTGATCCTAGGGAATGTCGAGTCACCACTTTAGTGGATGATGTGGTTATTTTCAAGGGTGAAAGGAAAGGCAATACCTACTCAATTGACTTAGACAATTCGGCTAACCAATCTTTTAAATGTCTTATATCTTTAAGCAATGAAGTTTGGTTATGGCATAGAAGGCTTGGGCATGCAAGCATGGATCTTCTTTAAAGCCTATTCAAATGAAAACTGTTGGAAGGCCTTCCCAAGCTGAATTTCACTAAAGACAAGACATGTGGTCCATGCCAAATAGGGAAGCAACATTAAGTCTCCCACAAAGCAAAAAATGTTATAAGTTCTACTAGACCTCTTCAACTAGTTCATATAGACTTGATAGGACCTACTAGGAGTGCTAGCTTAGGTAGAAAACATTTTGCACTAGTCTTAGTTGATGACTACTCTAGGTTTACTTGAGAATCCTTTTTAGCTCATAAGAGTGATACTTTTGAAGCTTTCAAGAGTTTTGCAAAAAAAAGTTCAAAATGAAAAAGGTTACATTATTTCTTCTATTAAAAGTAACCATGGAAAGGAATTTCAAAATGAGTATTTTGAAACTTATTGTTTGGAGAATGAAGTTTTTAATAATTTTTCAACTCTTAGGACACCACAAGAAAATGGTGTTGTAGAGAGAAAAAATAGAACACTAATAGAAATGGCTAGGACCATGCTTAATGAGTATTTTTTATCGAATTACTTTTGGGTCGAAGCCATTAATACTTCATGTTACATTGCTAATAGAGTTTTCAGAAGGCTCATTCTCAATAAAACTTCTTATGAGCTATGAAATGGTAGAAAATCCAAGATTTTATAACTAAGAGTATTTAAATGTAAGTGTTATATTTTAAATACCGAGGATAATCTTGGGAAATTTGACTCCAAAACCAATGAAGGAATTTTCTTAGGCTATTCCACTTCTAGCAAGGCATATAGAGTCTTTAACAAAAGTTCAATGGTAGTTGAGGAGTCTATGAATGTTGTATTTGATGAATCTAGTAAACTTGATCTTAGGAAAAATATTTTTATTGATGATCTTGTAAGAGATTTTGAAAAGCTAGAATT
>CATIWR010059659.1:0-11984 GCA_949677035.1 Omphalea diandra
TGGGGAGTGGACGTAGGGATTGTTTTGCCCGAACCACTATAAAATCTTTGTGTCCTTTCTAATCCTTCTTCTTCTCTTCATCCTTATTTTAAATTTTTAAACACCAATTCAACCCCCCTTCTTGGTGCCTAGGGACAATAGTTAAGATTCTTAAGAAAATTAAAATCAACTTCAATGAAAAGATTAGAAAAAAGTAAAATTGTACACTAAATAAAACACAATCAAAATAAAATAAAATAAAATCTAATTAGTAATTTAAATAAAATTAAGAATATAACAAATCATTAGAGGTAGTAGTTTATGACTCAGTTTGAAAAGTCAATTGAAACCTACATAAAAAAAATCAATCCAAACTAAATCTAATTCGAAAGGAAATCTGAAATGTTCATACTCAAATGATTCAAAAAGTTTCAGACAAAACCTATCTAACCTGAGTCCAACCAGCAATTCAATCAAATTAACTTGAGCTTGATCCAACCTTGCGAATCAATTTGAATGGTCTTATTTAAATTATTAAAAATATCTAAAATTTAATTAAAACTAAAAATATTTCTTTTATTTTTCGTATGAACATTATTTAATTGCTCATTTTCTTTATGTTCATTCACTTGCTTAAAAAATAAATTATATATTTTATTAAGCATTAAATGAAAATAAAAATTTTAATCAAATTTCATTTATATAAAATCTATCTAATTAAAATTTAATTTAAAAAAATTATTTTTTTCTTAAGAAATTATGAGTAAATATTACATAAATAATAAAAATTTTAAATTGATATTTTGAAAAAGAGAATAATAAATTACCTAACTCAATTCAAAATATTATTTTTAAGAGTAAATTTGAAACTCAATCCAAATTTTTTTATGCAAACCTAATTAAAATTTTTTGAAATTTATTTACAATTTAAAAATAAATTTTATTTTTAATTATATATAAAGTTAATTCAATTGATTGCTTTCATAATATATAGTCACTTGCTTAAAAATAAATTATATTTAATTTACTAAGTGTTTAAATAATATAAAATTTTAATCAAGTTTTATTTATGTAAAATTCTATTTGACTAAGAAATAATTTTTATAGAAAAATATTTTTCTTAATAAATTAAGGGAAAATATCACATAAATAATGAATAACTCAAATATACATTTTTTAAAAAAAATGAATAACAAATGATTTGGTCCTATTCGAAATATTTTTTTAAGAATAAATTTAAAATATAATTCAATGTTGATGTGAAATCCGAGTGATTCAAACTTATCCAAACCCTGTTTGCCACATCCACATATCATATCGTACAAGAATAATTGACCAATGAACATATTTAATGTCTTCTTCTCATTATTCTCATTTTACTACATTTCCTATTGAATCTAATCATAAAAAGCTCACAATTCAACTTCTAGTAGTTGAAAGGTCTTAAATATATATATATATATATATATATATATATAAGAGTGTTAAGTGCTTACATTTTTATAGATCGTTACTATTTTTATAACTAAACAATAAATATTTATAGTATTCAGTGTAAACATTAATTGTATATTAGAATGATCAAAATCATTAGTATATATATATATATATATATGAGAGTTTTAAATGGTTATGTTTTTATGTATGGTTACTGTTTTTATAATTAAACAATAAATGTTTATAGTATTCAGTGTAAACATTAATTGTAAGTTAGAATTATCAAACCATTAGAATTTTAATATAAAAACTAAAAGTGTAATAACCATGGATAGATAAAAATTATAGTAATCATGGAAACAACATACATACATATATATATATATATATATATATATATAATTTTTAACAATGTGTAAATAGGCAATACGAATTGTAATTATAATTATAATATTATTGAGTTAAAAATGATAATATACTTTTCTTAAAAAATATTGTGCAATTAAATGTTAAATGTATGGGGCAGAAAAAGAGGAGAAGGAAATGTCAGTAGAATACACCCATGCATAGCATCTCAAAGCGTCTTAACTGTCCCAAATATTTATTTGAAATTAAACACAATAATAATAATAATAATAAGATTAGTAAACGAGATGATGATAGAAAAAGGCGGTGGATTCGGTGGAAGGGAGGAATTATTCTAGCATATATATGTATATGGTGCCTAAATTTATTAACATCCAGAAAATAAAAGTGTTTTTACTTTTGCTACCGTTGCATTTCTTCTGATGAAGACATGGAACAAGGTTCCTAAGTCTCAACTTGCTCCATTAGTTTTCTTTTATTTTTATTTTTGGGTTTTATTTAGAGAGATATATCTATTAACATCAATATTTTTCAAATTGAATTTGAGATTGAATTGATCAATTAATCAATATATTGATTTAGTTAATTTAATTAGTTCAATTAATTTGATTCAGTGTCATTTTTAAAAGAAATTATAATATATAAAATTAATATTCAAAAATATTATAAAAAATCATAAAAAAAGTATAATACGAGAACATAATAAAAATATATTTTAATGGTTAAACTTTAAGTAAATTAGTGTAATTTAAAAATTTTACTTCTTTTAGGAAAAAGTTTATTTTAAGCTAATTTAATTTGATTTTTAATTTTATCGATTTTAATTGATTTTTTATCCTTAATCAAAATAAATTAATGATCAATTTTTTATTTAATCAGTCTAATCAATCTGTCCCCTCCAATTTTCGAAACTTAACTAATGTTATCCCCAAATATTGCATATATAAGATTGGAAGCTAGGCATGCGGCTTAGGAACAAGGCAACGTTCATACACTTTTTGACTAATTTGTGACCAGAAGAAGATAAACTTAATTATTCTCTTCATCATAATCAAATGCCTAATTTTAAAGAGGAATCCAAATCTTTTGTTGCCCTTTTTCCATTTTTTTCCCCTCTCTATTCAAAAGGAACTGTTAAGAGTAATTACAGTATGATGAAATTCGAGCGTTTTTTGCTGCTGGGTGGCATTCCTATAAAACGGTATTGGAAAAATATCCTTAAGGGCCTAATAGTCCAATATGGTAGAATATATATTTATCTTACATTATAAGAAGTTAAGCATTCAAATTTCACCAATAGTTACCTCTTTTCATAATATATTTGATAGGGCTGAGTATGGTGCTTAGAAAAATCGAACCGAATTAAAGAATTTGAATCGAATTGTGTCAAAAACTAAAATTTTGAGATTTTTCATTAGGATCGAACAAAATTGAACTGAGAATTAATTTTAAGATTATATCAGTCCTTTAGTGATATACCAAATCGATAATCAAATTGGAATACATCAAAACCAAAATTGAACCAAACCAATATGTATATATATATATATATATATATATATAACCCATTTTATATATATAAACTATCTTTTTAAATATTATAGAAATATTATAATATAAAATTATTTGTTTTGAATGCATAAAATTAGTAAAATTATAATTATGAAATTTTAAAAATTAATAAATTTAAATTTAGGAGTGAACTCGAATTGAATCAAAAATAAAAAATTGAATAAAATAGAATAATCAAATTAAACCAAACTGAATTTTTGGTCTAATTTTGTCTAATCCTTTTTAAAGTTCAATCTAGTTTCAGTCTTTAATTTTTCAAAAGACCGAACTTTGGTTTGGTCTTGGTGATTTTTAAAAGATCAGATCGAACTAACCCATGCACACCCTAATATTTGGTGGATGTGAATTTTAAAATATGTTTACTATGTAGAGTCCCTTGGTCAAAGAATAGGAGTGAGCCTTTCATATTTGCATGTTGATCAGATTCACTATTGGAGAGATGAACACAAGATATATATTACTTAGGAGTATGCTTCTAATGTATTATTAATAGGAATTAAAAGATTTTTTTTTCTTTTTTCATGAAGATATTTATGCCAAAAACCAAGATTATAACTTTTAGACATGATTTACTAGCATGTAGAAATTCTAGTCATTAAGAATTTTTGTTAAACCTAAATTTAATATAAACCAACAAAGAAATTGACTTAGCCTCAAATTGTACGATTTGATCTCTTATACTCTAGATTCGATTATGGGTCTTATCATAGCGGTGTATCACATTCATAAGCTACTTAGCAGAAGTATCCATTAACTTCAATAAAGAATACAACTCATCCCTTTATTGTGAAAAGCTCTCAACATGACTCGTCATGCTCTTAATAGTCGTATTTTTCTCTTAGAAGGAAGAAAAGAGGTAGGCTACTTAAGTCTTCAACTCTCCAAGCTATTAGGAGAAGAAGCATGAAAAATCAGCATTGAGATAATAGACAAGATCGAATCCCTTTAAGTCTTGCTAAGGGAAAATGATTTGAAGCTTAACAACTATTAAAGGATGGTCTTGGTGGCGTTAATGAACTTAAATGAGGGACACATAAAAGTTATGAAGGAGCCAATAGAAGCATAAGTCAAGAAAGAGAAATCCATGTGAGACATTAGGTTGGCCTGAGCCAGCTAAGAGCAATAGAAAGTATCTTGAGAAAGTGATGAGAAGTAACAAAATTAGAAGCAACAAAGAAAGATACAGAAGAAAACATAAGATGGAGGCATTTTATGAGAGGCAAAGCATCAAAAGGTGTAGGCTGATCACTATACTCGCTACGAGCTTTTGAGTTATACTTTGGCTTTAAAGAGTCCTCCTCCATCTCATCGTCACCATCCTACCTAGAAACATTCTTAGACTTAAGAGATGCAATTGTACTATCTATAAATGTCATCAAAATGATCAATATTAACATGTAGAGTCACTAAAGTGTCATCATTACTAGATAGATCTACTAACTCCATATGGTAGATCTTAGGGAGTTTAAAGGGCTAAACTTTACGTATTGCCTAACATTTGAAGAACTAGGACAAAGAGGAAAACAATATAATAAGGCCTTCTTAGCCTTATGAACTGACTTCTTTTGTTTCTTGACTAAAAAACCTAGAGCCTTATCATCATCATTATAATCTTTATAAACTAGCAAAGAGCAGTAAAAGTCAGAATCATCAGAAGAAGGCACTATTCATGAATAAGACATAACGTGCTCAGTAGATGATGGAGATGGAAATAAAGGAAAAGAAAAAAAATACTATTTACTTGGGGGAACTTTAGAGAAATGGAAAGGAACAAACTTTATATATCTTAGATTCCACCACTTATGGAACTCTAAATGAATAGCCTCAATACGAAAAGAAAGTTGGAAATGGAGTTCTTAAATCTAAGATAATATTGCTATGGTACCTTAACCACCACTTCCTCTTTATAAACAATGATCCATACACCATTTACCAATTTAGGGAACTGAGACATGTTATGGACTGCCTAAACCAATCCAAATTGGCATGACCATAAAGATGTATGTACAACTCAAACATTAAGGAAGGCTAAGATTAAAACTATGGCTTCATAATAAAGGAACTTGAAGGAGGTAAAGGTATACTGGTGCTCCCTTACAATATCAATAGGAATAATAACATCACAATAAATCCAAGTAGGAAGTCCTACAACTTTAATTTCCTTAACATCATTAAAAGATATAAACCTCATCCAAATCTCTAACTTTAAGGCATTAGAAAAATTTTAGAAGTTTTATTTAATAAGTGCAAGTTGCAAATTTCTAACCAAAGATGCCATAACATAAAATGAAGAATAACTTCTAAGCCCAAGGAAAAGGTGAAGTTCTATTGATCCTGTATAGTGTCCTTATGGTGAATAAGGCTGACAAATATTATGGAAATAAAATTTAAGCTCAAACAATCAAAAGAAGGGAAAGGAGACAATGTGAGTGATGCTATAATTTAAAAAGGTTAAGTAAATAGTCCTTGCTTACATCTTCGTACTCTACCAAACCATTAGAGCCTTTCCACTATATTTTACAGATTAAGATATTAACTTATCCTTTTTTAAGCTAAGTTTGAACCTATTGCACTCTCTTTTTACTATATTGAGGAGAGAGATCTAATCGATACTTTTTTGAGCTCACAATCTATATAAGATATCTATCTAGGCACTTTTCCAAGTTATTCAGGGTACAAGTTAAACTTTTTTCAAATAAAGTTTTGCAAAACTAAAATCCAAATTAACCAATGATGATCCTTACATAAGAAATATAAATAGTTCCCAAAGAATATCACTCATAATCACATACCTTAACCCTTTATAAATATTACGCCTATACATGAATAAAGAAAGGAAAGGAATACTTAAAGCCTAAATGTTTGACAAAAGCTTGTTCTAGCACTGGTAATATGTTAGGCCACCTTTCAAATATCATATTATATATTTTAATATAGCCTAAGATCCATTTAAATGCTTGTGAACACACTAAGCATAAAACTAGCTATTACTAGTTGTTATAGATTTGAAAAGGTTGTTCACTTTATGTATAGGCTATTCTTCTTATCTATTCAAACATTTTGGATAAAACAATTTCATTTTGGTTCACTATGGGTAGGTTTGTACCATCTGTGAATGGGGATATTCGTAAGGGTTGTTTAATATAGAGCACAGTTGTTCACTACATTATTTATACAAACACTTCTAACTCAAATAGTTATAACTTTTTCTATAAAGATCCAATCTATAATCTTTTTATTTTGCTAGAAATTAGACTTAAGGAGTTTTTATAGTTTAATTCTTTGAAAAATAGACATCTTTAGCTCTCTAATTATGTATTGTAGGTCTTATAACACTTCCAAAATTATTTTACACATTGGTTCAAAATATACTCTTATATGCATATGGTTAACATAGCTTCTTTTAAAGGGGTGTTCCATGATTCTTTTTCTTACATAAGGTTGTTCAATGCTTAAATAGGTTATTCACTTGGGCTTTTTAATTAACCTTAGAGTTGTTCAAAGCTACTGCCTAACATTTTCCAAATTTATTCCTATTAAATGGGATGATACAATTTTAAATGGGTTTGCTCCATATGCATGCACGAGAATGTTCACCTCTAAATATGGTTGTTCTAATTGACTTATTTTTGGCATGACATAAAGTTTTATTAAATGGGGTTCATACAATTGAACAGGTTCATCATAAGATCATTCACTAACTTTTTTTTTTTTTTATCTTGTATTCTAAAGCTAGCTATTTAGTGCATCATTCACATATTTAATAGCTTTATTCCTTTTTAAATCCATGTATTTTTTATCTAATTTTACATATAAACCTAATGCTGACAATTGATGTTTTCTAGGGTTGGATTGAAAGAAAACAACTTAAATTGAAGAAGAAGCATGATGCACAACCATGTGCTATGACATACAACCATGCTCCATCTCGAAGTAAGAGAAATGTTAAGGAATTAAGGAAGTGCACAACTATGCTTCCAAATGCACGACCATGTCTCATTTAGGTAGGGGAGAGCTAAAATGCATGGCCTAGGCACATGATCGTGCCTTAAGGAATCATAGCAACATCTTCTGGAATTGCAAGGGCACATGACTATACGCCTTAGACACATGGTTATGCACCATAAGTTTACAAAATTGCAATTTCCTTTTTTCCCTAAATCTTTTACTTTTTCTATCTGCCAAGCTTCATTAGAAACATCTCAAGAGCATTATTTAATGAGGTAAAATTGCATGAAGAATCATATACAAACCTTGAAAATAGCAACTAGAAAGTAAGAAGCAATATTGGAAGCAAAAGCTAGGAAACCTTGAGGAAGAAGGTGCAATCAATGAATGAGCTTAAAAGAGTTCATGGCATCTCTTTTGCATAATTTGATAATTCTTTGTTATATCATTAACTAAATCCCTCATAGCTAGGGCTGTAAATCGATCTTATGTAACAACTGATGGGATTTCTAATCTAAGTCATTTTTTATTTTCATTCATTCTTGTGTTAGTAATTATCGTATGCTTAATGATAATGATTAATTTGCTACTTATCATCTTTAGTGTTAGCCCTTGAGCACCAAGAAGGGGGGTTGAATTGGTGGGAATCTAAAAAAAATTTGGAGTGAGGATAAAGTGTTTGGATATTGGAAGAGAAGTAGAAAGAAATAACATAAAATATTTATAGTAGTTCGGGTGTTAACAAATCCTACGTCAACTCTCCAATTTTTTCACAATTGAGTGTTTCACTAACTCAAAATGATGTTTTCAAGCTCACACCAAACTTGTACAATGTGTTTTGATGGCTCACACATAACCATACAATTTATATCTCAAAGCTCACACAAAAACCTCACTCAAGTGTTTTACAAAAGCTCACACAAAAACTCTTTTAATCTATTACAAGAATTTTGACAGCTAGGCTAACTCTCAAGCCCAATTACAATGGTGTTTAATGCTTACATCCAATAACAATAACTCACATACAAAGAAGAAGTTATGAAGTAAATTTGCTAGAGTTTAGCTATAATTGATGAAATTCTCTTGCATTCATGCCTGTTTGATGGAGTATTAATAGGCAATAACCACCAAAGAGACATTACTAACAAATTATGTCTAAATCTCTAAGGTAAGCTAGATAAATTTTATATTAAATGTTTTTTACAAATTGATTTCGCGGTCATAAATTTCTAATTTACACTAGGAAGATCGAAATTACGGTAGAGAACCCTATTTTGTGTCTAACAGCTAGTCCATGTGGTGTGCTGCTATTAGTATTCCAAAAATATAACCGTTGTGTTTGACTAACCAACCAAAAGTCAAGGTGGCGACATGGACCGCGAATCCTTATGTTTGGTAAGGAGAGCTCACTCCCATAAGTCACGGTTGCGACAGGTATTTTGCCCTCACAAATTTTGATATCCCAACAGGCATCTTGGACATTTGGCATGTTATGGTTACAGACTTGGTTCCCTTCATTCAGCTACGAAATTCACGGTTGCGACTTAGGAACACGAACACCACTGCGAATCTCTCTGTATGACATTTAAGTCTTCTTTGGCTAGATCGTGGCTGCGATTTCCTCCACGAATTCATCTGGTCCAAGTTCATTCACCTTTGTTGCAAGGTCGCAGTTGCGATTTAGAAATTCATGACCACTAATTTGGATATCTTACTCAATGCTAAAGATTTAGACTTTCATCCAACTTTTAATGGAAACCTAACTTAAAAACTACAGAAACAACACTTAAACAATATATTAGTACCTATCAATCTTCAATTGTTAAGATCAAAAGAGGTTTTTGGCTTAGGTTTGACCAATCTAGTCCAACATTTAGTACTATGGATTGCTATTGAGAGATGTATTTTATGGAACAAAACTACAATAATTCCCTTACTTTATTTTGTATTGAGAGACCTTGATAGAGTATGACTATCATTAAAGTCTTGTGTTATAAGACAATCGCAAGATGTATAGCCATTGTGTTGAGAGACTACTAGCTTGACTTGCTCTTGTATATTAGTTAATACTAGAGAGAGATTAATTGTATTAACCATTAAATGTTCCTTTTAAAAAATTTTTAAATCAAAAGTTAATTAGTAAAAACTAAAAATTTTAAATAATTTATACTCATTAACCTCAAATTTATTTAAAAAGTTCCATACAAAATAAAATAAAAGTAATGATAATTTTATTTACATTTTCATTTCATATTCTTTCATTAATTTTCTTATTTATCTTAACAAAATTTTTATGCAATGCCTAAAGAAATTGATAAAAAAAAAAAATCATTGTTATCCAAATTAATGACATGTTAATGATGATCCAATTCCATCCCATCATCCTCAATGAAACAATGAAAGATCAGTCTGATATTCCCAAGCAGTGATTATGACCCATCTTTGTTGTTTATTATTATGTCTTGGTGCCTTCGAATCATTCACGGCTGCTACATTCTTGCATTGAATGTTCTTTGGCTTCTTTCCTTCATTGAGCAAATGGTTAAAGAATGCAATCCAATGTTTCTTACTTTTTTTTCTTGGAATAAACTGCTATGTCGGTTTTAATAGTTTTTTTAAATAAGGTGAGGATACTAAAAGTTCTTGAAACATACAAAAAATGTTGAGCTGGACTCTGGTTAATGACAGAAAATGCTATCATACAAGGCTAAACAATGAAGAACTAATAAAGAAATCAACACAAAGTTTATTAAAGAAAAGATTTCTGCAGTAAGAAAATCTTTATCCAAAATAAGGCAGGAGGAAAATCATTAAGTACAATGGTTAGGCAATTAATTTTTCATCATGGAAATGAAATCAGATTCTTGATTTTTCCTCGCATTTTTAGTATATTCTAATCTTAAAAGAGAAGATGATGGTAAAGATTCAAATTCCTGTTTTTTTTTTTTTTTTTGGTTTATAACATGAGATAAATATCCAACCACTAAACTGCTTATTTTTCAGCCCAATTGCAGTTTTTTTAGCTCTCAATCAAATCTTACCATATATTGCCAACAAATTTTAATTTTATCATACAAAAAAGACAACCTCAACTTTAACTTAGTTTCAATATGGCCATTACAGTCAATTTTATTATTGATATTGTAAGAATTCACCAAGAATGTTATCTAGGATAATTTATATTGATGATCACTTAGTTATGACCAATGCTTTTAAAATCAGATCAATTAGTGAATTCATCAACTGACTAGTTTTCGATTCGATTAATCCAGTTCAATTGATTCAATAATATAAAAAATTTAAAAATAGAATTAAAATAACTTTAAAAATCAGAAAAATATTAAAAATATATAAATATATTTATAACCATTAAAAATATATAAATATATTTATAATAATTAAAAATGTAAAAGTAATACTGAAAACTAGTTCAGACTAAAAACAAACTGATCACTAGTTTGATTCCTTGTTTTTTCAATTCAGCTGGTCTGATTCAATTTGATTTTCAAAATATTGATTATGACTTAAATTCTATTTTATTCATAGAAGAACTATTTTTTATTATTAGGGTCGTTCAACTTTTATTATTATTATAATCATGTCAAATATAACAATTTTAATCAACATTTTACTAAAATTATCAAGAAATGATATTTTTAAATACAAAATAACCTTTTTTTTTTTTGAAAATTTCTTATTTGATTATAAATAAAATGATGATTTTTTTAATAAGTATTTAATTAAGATTTGATAGATATTAGTTAATTAACTTGATTATAATATTAATAATAAACGAGATGCCACAATAATGAAAATCATGCTTTTGTGACTACAATGACTCATGATAGGGTAATTTTTTATATAAATTATTCATATTTTCTCTTATAATAGATTCAAGTAGACTTATTTATGTGGTACTTTATATATATATAAATTGACGACCTTTTAAAAAGAACACATTCTGTTACTAACTGATTCAATCTTCATCTATTCATTAAAGTGATCAAGTCATAATTTTTTTTTTTTGGCTAACTAAGTTTTAAGAAAGTTAAACTGTGAACTTTGCTTAGTTATCATACCAAAAGCCTAACTAATTTGCTTAGAATAAATGTTCCAGAATCTTACCGTTTCAATTCCATTACACTTTCGGATTAAAATATATTAGTACAATAACTTTTCTGCTAATTTGCAGATTCCCCACTTCATGAAATGAGAGCTTTTATCACTATAATCTGTAAAAAAAAAAAAAAATATTAAAATAAATTGATGTACCTATAAATTGTCATTGTAATTTTTTTAATTGTAAAATCTTTTACTAAAATAAAAAATAATTAAAAAATTAATTGAAATAATTCAAAATTAAAATATAAATAATTTTATAAATTAAAATAATTTGTCAATACTTTTAAAATTTTTATTTATTTGATATACAATATCTTAATGATAATTTCATAATTATTTTTCATCTACAATATCCTAATGTGAAGTTCATAATTATTTATCATCTACAATATCCTAATGAGAATTTCATAATTATTTTTCATCTTAACAAAGATTTTAAAATGACAATATAGCGGCATATCAATGTCCTATAGTCTCACCCGGGCGGGGGGGGGGGGGGGGGGGGGGGGGGGGGG
Organism: Omphalea diandra; assembly: GCA_949677035.1. Classification (NCBI taxonomy): domain Eukaryota; kingdom Viridiplantae; phylum Streptophyta; class Magnoliopsida; order Malpighiales; family Euphorbiaceae; genus Omphalea; species Omphalea diandra. Next base: position 11,940 of record CATIWR010059659.1, read on the forward strand.
GGGGGGGGGGGGGGGGGGGGGGGGGGGGGGGGGGGGGGGGGGGGG
>CATIWR010059663.1:0-15502 GCA_949677035.1 Omphalea diandra
AAGAGAACAAGAGCTGATTCTATTGATTTTGCTGTTAGAGCAGAATTTTTCACCCACGATTTCATAACCCTAGAAGAGGAATTAGGGAAAGTACAAAACATAAAAGTTGTAGCATTATGTCTCATATAAATGCATATGAAACAGTTTTACTTGATTCTGTGTGTGTGAAGAGATATGGCTCCTTCATCATGACTGGTTCAAAAACGAACCGAGATGATCTCAATCTTCTATTTTGTTATATTTTGATGACTTTATATTCTGATTTTGACAGAGTGAAAAACATAAAACTTGTAGGGTTGTATTCCCTCTAAATACCTGTTAAGCATTTTTGATTAATTTGCTGTGTGGAAAGAGATATGGCTCATTGATTGGGACTGACTCTGTACCCGGATGACACACCACCTTTCTTTTAATTTGGTTTTCTAAGAATTTGATGACCATAGACTCAGACTTTGATGATGGTCCAAACTTAAAAGTTGTATATTTATGTCTGATCTACATAACTGTGAAATATTGTTGCCAAATCCAGCATGGTTTTTGAGATATTGTCCCTTTATCATGACTGGTTGTCAACATGTTATGAACCTACTTGTCCCGAGATTGGTCCTTTGTTTTGGTGACCTTATAAACTCAACTGGATAATGAGTAAAACATGAAAAATATTCATTTATATGTTTTGTAATTGATGGCAGAATATTATTGCAATTGGATTAGTACAATTTGAGATATTCCCAAGAATGTAAGACCTACTCAGACTGAGATGACTTTGCAACAAGGCAAAACTTAAAAATTCACCACATTTTATGTGTATCTGATATTAGCCTAAAATTTGAATATGTTGTCCCATTATATGTTTAGTTTGTTTGAAAAAAAGAATCAAGCCATTTGGGTAAGTATATCAGGAGTCATTGTTGTGACCGTGTAGCAAGCTCAGGCTGCCATATAAGGAAAATATGTATAAGCACTAGGTACACTTGCATGAATCATGCCATAACTGCATACCAAGCATTCATAACCATTTTGATATACTTATAACCATGTATGTATCAAATGTTAGGATCTCAATACTTTGAAGAAGCCCTACCATAAAGGTTGGTCACATCAAAAGGTGAGTAAAAATCATAATTGGATTCAATGGGTGTATGTGATAATTGTATGATATGATTATGTTCTATTACATGTATATATGATTGAATTGTTACATGTTACATGAAAATATAAGTCATGTGAGAATGATTGAATTATTACATGTTACATGGGAATAGTATGATTATGTTCTATTGCATGTATATATGATTGAATTGTTACATGTTACATGGGAATACAGGCCAAGTGAAAATTAAATGCTCTTAACGATTACTTGGCATATCATTTGTGAATAAGCACTTGCATATGGAACTAAAAGGGGAGTTGTGATTGACTTGTCAAACACTTACAAATTACAGGAAGATGAACCAATAAGTCCCAAATCATATGTTACATGAATCACATGAATATCCCGAGAGCAATGTTTGCCTTGCTCAGTCACGACAAAAACAAGCTATTGCATTTGCACTTGCACTTGCATAGTCAATTGTTATACTTGCAATGTATCTTAATGATGTTTGATTATGGATTATGCCATGAGGATTTGATTATTCTTTTTATTGACTGAGTCGTGACTCACCAAATCGTAATTATTTTTCATATACTGAAGCATAGACTTTGGACACTTTGGTACATAAAGTTTTGTATAAAGACACATGGAACACAGGTCAACTAAATTCTAACTCTCTGTCCTTGTGTCATGTACATACATTTGATAGGAACTCGTTATGGTTATTGGTCCTGACACTAGTTAACATATGTGTATATTAAATACATATGGGATTGTATATGCATGGTGAATAAACCTTAATGTGTATGCATTTCTGAACATGAAATGCCATGATTTGCAACTAAAGACGATAGTTACAGTTGGTGGTATCAGAGGGTTCAAGCACATGCAAGGCAAATGTGCAAATCCCGGTGTGTATGATATCGCAGGGCCGACGGGCAAATCTCAGATGTTGAGTGCTCTGATAGGTACCAGCTGTAGCCACGTTGTGACGTTACAATTTATGGTATCAAAGCTGATTTACAAATGAGAACAATGGGTATCACAGTTATTGGTTTGACAAATGAATTTAGAAGTTACAGTTTTGGTATCAGAGAGGGCTCAAGCATATGCGGGGCAGACGTGCAAATCCTGGTGTGTATGACATCGCGAGGCCGATGGGCAAATCTCGGATGTTGAGTGCTCTGATAGGTACTGATTGTAGCATTACAGATTATGGACATGAATAGTACGAGTTTTATAAATGAACACGGTTATTACAGTTATTGGTATCATATCAATATGAGTTTTGTAAATGAAATGGCTATTACATAAACATACCCTTATTCTTAATGTAAAAGATATATGGTCAAGTGGAAAAGGAAAACGAGTACGTGATGGGGCATTACATCACTAGGATTGCAAAGTATGTGAAGGTCATTCCTTTAATGGAAGAGGAACTTGAAGCAAGCAATAATGTGTTGGAAAAACTACTATATAATGAATCCTTTTGCAAGAAAATGTTATTGAGTATAGGGATCCTTTAAAGGCTCAACTCAAGCCTAATAAAGAGAATTCCATATGAAATAAAAGTACTTGGACTAGAAAATAATGATGAAGAGGTTAAAGAAGCAATTCAAACAGGAATTGCTATTGTGAAAGAGAAAGGTACTAGTGCACCTGCTCCTGCTTCTGCTTCTGCTACTGCTACTTCTCTCTTAAACTTTGAGCAAAAGGTCCTTGATCAACTGGCAACCATCTTTAGTGTTGTTTAAAGGGTTCAAGCCTCTACCATCCCCCTTTAATAAAAGGTTCAAAAACTACAAAGGGGTATGAAGGATATCAACCAAAACCTAGATTGGATAATTGAAGGCCTAAACTTGCAACTTGGAACTCCAACTTCTTTAACAGAGTCAGAGGTAGCAGCTGAGCCTAAGGACAAACCTTAGAACCATCTCTAGGACCCTTACCTCCATTCATCTTCACATGCATATTTTCTCTTTATTTCATTTCTTTTATCATTATTTTTTCAAAAATGTTGATTTAAGGGACAACATTTCCTTAATAAATCTCAATATTTCTCATCTTGTTTATTGTTACTTAAGTTATCTTTGTTATTTCTTTGTTTATGTATTGCTTTCTAAAAGTGACAAAGGGGGAGAACAACTAAGTATGAGAGTAAGGGGGAGTAAAATTGAAATTGGTATGAAAAAAAGAACAAGGCAAGCCAAGGAAAATGCAATGTATATAACTTAACTTGTGTGAATTTTTTGCAATGACTTGGTATGTATAACTCATTTTAATAATGCATAAACAATGAAACGAAAGAGGACTAAAATGATTCATTATATCTTATGCATTTATTTGTTATACTTAAGATTTATATGATGTACATTCCTTGTAAGATTATTTACCCTTAATAGATTATTTGTCAAGAGGGGAGAACATTAGACCTAACTTAGGAGTTTTAGTAAACCAAGCTTGTTTTGATGATTACAAAAACATCTAAAAGCTAACTCTTATTCAAGTTCATATGTAAGATCTTGTAGGTACATCATTCTTTTGATCAAAGGCTTGTATAAGAAGAGTTTTTGAAACAATTCTAAGTATTCAAAGCCAACAAGTGTTGTTGCACTTCAATAGGCATTGAACTTTATCAATAGGCATTGAAAGTTTCTCCACAGGCATTGAAATGACAGTCAAATGTGAGTTAAAGCTTTTAGACCCCTCAACCATCAACTCTTCTATGGCACAATAGGCGTTGGATGTTGCAAACACTTGAGCTTCGCCAATTAATCTTCACAATGGGAATTGCATTTTTACAATAGGCATGACTCATCGATACCTCAATAGGCATTATATTTTCACAATAAGCATTGGATCAAGTGACTTGATATGAATAGAATCCTCAAAGTCTCAACATGAGCAGTGGACTTATGCCAACGACCTTTAAAAAAACATCCAACCAGAGCTAAAGGTTTTGGACCCTCTAGCAATAGATGTTGAACAATCCAACAGGCATTGGGATCCTTTTCAACGGGCATTGAAAATAAGCCAACAGCTATTGAAACACTATAGAAAATCTTGAAAATATAACATCAAGTTCACATCCTTTTAGAAATTTTAACAAGCATTATTCATATCCCAACAAGAATTGAAATTGAATTTCAATATGTGTTGAGAATGTCCAACAGTTGTTGAAGGAGTTAGTGGTTAAAAAATTGAGAAAGTCAAAAAAGGATCATCTAGATAAATCTCTCTCTAATAGCTAGTTTCAATAGGCATTTCAATTAAATCAATAGTCATTAAAGTTGTATTCTCACCTAACAACAGGCATGGAGATTGTCCAATAAGCATTGAATGACTACTTTTATGACATATGAGTGACAGTTTTCTTTCTAACAGCTAATTTTGTGTCTCTACCTATAAATGGATTCTCCTACAATAGATTTTAGAAAGAGAAAAAGAGGAAAACATTCATTAGTGAGTATATTTTGTAAGCATTCTTTAACAAAGGGGTGAAACAAGAGTAATCTAGCTTTAAGAGAAGATCCTTGTCAAAAGGTTGTATAAGACATCTTCAAAAACAGAGTTAAAAAACAAGCTTAAGACATCTCTCAAAACTCTCCACCACGTCAAGCATATTTTGTGAGTGTGTTCATTATTATTTATTGCTTAAGTGAGAGAGTTCTTTCTCATGTTTAAGTTTTAAATCCTTTAGAGAAAGTTTTTAGTTTAAAAGATCTTAGTAGATCTAAAACCAATTTTGTGAAAGGTTTATGGTAGTAGTTGCAAACTACTTTAGGAAACAGTTTTATTAGCACCTGAAAGTCTACTTATAATGGATTGGTAGTACCTAAAAACTACTACTATATAGGTGATTGATAACACTTATAAACTATCTAAATAGTGAAAGGCTCTAGTGGAAGACTAGAGGAGAGAAAGTAGGTAGGATTATACATAACCTCTATAAATTGATTGTCTCTATTTCTCATTATTTTTACACATAGCTTATATTTATTTTTACTTGTCACTGCCTAATTCAACCCCCTTTCTAAGGCATTAAGGGACAACAAAATGAAGTCATATCTCACAAAGGATGGTCTTTGAGATACAATAAGTGTATAAAGCTTATTTCTCTTTATGAAATCTAGAAATAGAGTCCATTAACTCAATGACTTCACCTTTCATATAATCATTTTCTTTCCTTAAAGAGTCAAGAAAGGATGAAGTTTTAGAAAGATTTTTCAAGTATTTCTTAAGTTCTTTATTTAAAGTTCTCGAGTCATTTATAATATTATTTTAACATTTAAATTCATCTTTAAGTTTATAACACTTTTTCTTATAAATTTTCATTTTTGATTTATACTTGTCATATCTGAATGACATAGCTTCAAAAAGCTCATCATCCTTAATGCTTCATAGTCATCATAAGAATGAGAAGAGGTACTTACCCCATGTGAGTTGTCCTTTTGAGCCATGAAGCAAAAGTTAGCAACCTCTTCTTCTTCATCTTCTTCACTTGAATCATCATCTCATATAGCTTTAAAGCTTTTCTTTTTCTCCTTGTCTCATTTTTTCTTCTTCTTTAGCTTAGGACATTCGAATTTTATGTGACCTTGCTTCTTACATTTAAAGTAATTCATCACATTTTTTTTCCTTCAAGTTGGAAAATTATGTCTTTTTGAGGTTCCTTCTTTCTTTTCTCATTTTCATAAGCTCCTTAGACCTCCTTGAAAGCAAAACAAGTTCTTCTTCTTCCTTCTCACTCTCATCACTTATATGAGTGCTTTCTTCCACCTCTTTGTCTTTACTAGATTTGAGAGCAAGAGTCTTCTTTTCTTTTTTTTCTTCTTAAGATCTCATCTTCTTCATTTCTTCATCAATTTTTAGCATTATCTCATGAATAAGAAGTTTGCCAATGAGAACTTCAATTGGCACTTTTCCAATCCCTTGATTACTCTTGCCCTAAAAGCATCTTGAGAATTTTGGTGTTTACTTCATGATTGGTGAGAATTCTTCCTTACTTTCTTCATATTATTAATAATGCTTAGAAGTCTATTTATCGTGTCAGTGACCGATTGATTCTCCTTTATTATGAATAGTTTATATTTGGTCACATACATCTCTAATCTATTAGTTTCATAAAAGTTGTACCTTCATGGTAGTTTTCTAGAGCCTTCCATATTACTTGGGTCATTTGATAATGTTGTACTCTTCCAATTTCTTCGTTTAACATAGAGCTTAAGAGAATAGTCATTGCCCTTTTGTTTTTCCCATTTGACTTCCTATGAGCTTGAACCCATTCCTTTCTTAGAAGTAGTTATTCACTACCATCCACTACTCTGATGGATGGCTTCCATTCCTTAGCAATAATGTTCCATAAATCTACCACATCATTATCAAGGTATATCTTCCTTCTATATTTCTAATGAGTATAGTCGGATCCATCAAAGAAAGGTTTGACATGTGAGTGGATTCACTCTAGTGCCATGATCTTTTCTCACATAATTAAGGCTCGAATTGATGTTTGTCTCTGATACCACTTGTTAGCCCCTGTGCACTAAGAAGAATGGGTTGAATTGGTGGAAAATTTAAAATTTTGGTGGGTAATTATTTATGATAAAGATAAAAGAAAGAGTAGAAAAGAAATAGACATAAGAGATTTATAGTGGTTTGGGTGTTAACTAGCCCTACATCCACTCCACAATTCTCTAATTAGGTATTACACTAACATTAAATGGTATTTCATAAGCTCAAACCAAACTTTACACTATGTATTTTACAAGGCTCACACATAACCTTACAAGTGTTTTTCAAAGCCTCACACTTAACATATACAAGAGTTTTCTTTATAAGGACCACATTTGCAAAGGTATTTAAAGGCTCATATGAAATCTTAACAACTCACTTACAAAAAATTAATAAGAGAGAGTTAACACATAAATTTAAAAAAGTTTAGCCATAATAAATTGTTATTCTTTTGCATTTAAGACCATTTACTGTAGTATTTATAAGTTTTTACCACCAAATAGTCATTACAAACAAAACTACGCCCAAGTCTTCAAAGTTGGTGGCAAAATTCTGCATTTAATGTTTGTCAAACAAAAGTCTCGGTTGAGACAAAAAGTCACAGTTGCATACCTCTTTTGACCTTAGATTTTGTTAAGTCATGATTACAAATTTCAATTATGTCTAACGACTCGTCACACATGATAATTCAATATTTTTTAGTCTAAAACTAGTCGTTGAGTTGCTCTTGATCATGTTGAAAGTAACAATTATGCAATAAAGGGGTTGGTTGGTGGCTTCATGTAACACAAACTAGATAATGGAGTTCATAGATTTTCACAAGTCTCGGTCACTATGCCAAAGTCATTATTGTGACTTTTGAATAGGCAACAATTCCCTTGACACATGGCTTTATTTAGTTAGATATTTGTATTCCCTCTAATAAGTGTAAAGATCATAATTCCTACCTCCACCACAACATGCACCGTGAACACTTCTAAAATTTTATTTTAAAACTTTAGATGAGTAATGATCATGACCTAGCATTCTTGGTCGTAACTTTCAAGTCAATTTCCATACTTAGCACATTAAGCTTCCATTTAACTTTCAATGAGTTCCTATCTTAAATAATGTAAGATCAACACTTAAAAATGACAATAGAACCATGCAATTTATATTATCAAGATGAAAAGAAAGGTTTGACTAACCTAATCCGATAGATAAGTTTAGGAAAGTTTGAGGATTTTGAGGATTAAGGAGTTTAATATGGAATAAATGGTAGTTATGCATGCATATGAATGTTAAACGGTAAATTAAAAGATCCTATATGACTATGGACCCAAATAATGAAAGTTATGTAGGTAAATATAATTTTTGGACTAAATTGCAAGTTTAGGAAAAGTTTATGTTTAATGCTCTTATAGGCCTTGTTGGCCAATAGTAATTTAATTTATGCATAGTGCATGTTCTAGGAATGAGTTTAGATAACTATCCATATTTTTTAGTACTTTTATTATATTAATATTATTTATTTCTATGTTGAGGTATATGTGATGCTAAGGACTAATGATAGAGAGAGCATTAAGCAATTGACAAGTGGCAATACCAGATAAGGGATTTTATCATGGTTTTTAATAACAATTTATTTATGCATCATATTTTGTATATAAGAAAAAGTATACCAAATTATATAAAGTCATATCCATTTTTATGGACGAAATGAAAAGATATGATATAAATGCTTGTATAAATACTGTGTGATGTAAGCATAGTTCAGAGATGAAGTGAGAATATAAAGATGCATGGATTGAGACCTAAATGATATTAATGATATGATATGCATTCACATGGTTGGTGAGGAAACTCCCCCATGTAAGAGATATGTAAAAGACACAACTAATGAGGCAACTCCCCTTAGAGCACATAGTTGGTGACACAACTCCCTTATGCAAAAAAGATAAATAACCGAAGTAGGGATTTTCATGGACTTGAAAATTCATGTGTAATGTTATGTTATGTAAATGTTATATGTAGATGATGTACCATATAGTTAGAAATGCATTCATGTAAAGCCATATGAACGTGCATATGGACATATTGAATTCCTTAGTGAGTTTCCCATAAGAAACTTACCCCTCCACACATATAGTGTTTTATATGTTAGACTCATAAAGATGCTATGGATATATGGTAGAAGTCATAGAGTAAAGTTAAGAATTATATATATGTTAAGGCACTACACTTATTTCTCATAGTTGCCAAAGTCATTATGTGTAAATGCAAATGAGAATCATGTATATAATTAAAAGGTATGATTATCATGCATTGTATATTTTTTATATATCTTTTAATGTCTTTAAGTGTGATATGAAATATCTAGCATGATTTTATGTTTGTATGAGTTAGATGTTAATTATTATAATTTATAATGTAATAAGATTACATGTTAAATGATTATATGTTAATAATTATGATATGCAATGGGATTAGAATAACGTCAATTTAAGTATGAACATCTTAATCTTAAAGGCTACTTATGGGAGATTTCTGAGCACCTTTATTTTTTGACGTTGTGCTCGAATGAGTAGAACCTTACGTGCGACTTTTACCTTTTATTAATCATCGAGGAATCGAGAGGATGGGGGTCATACATTAATACAACCCTAGGTCATGCTTTAAATCATTTAGGGATCCTTTCTTTGGGCTCCATAATGTTTGAAGCCTGTATGGAAACTAATTGGTCAATAAGGGACCAAAATGGGATGATACATTGGTACCACCCTCAAATGAAAGGAGTTGCCACCCAACTTTGTTCAGGATAAAAATCTAGTCGAAGATGGGTTTTAAGTCTAATAGGTCAACTAAAAAGCCTAACCCTTCGCCCCATTAGAGATCGGGTTTGGGAGTTGGGCATGACGTAAGGAAAAGGTTAAGCATTCCTAAGTTGCACAGATATATGGATTTGGCCTTCGAGCAATCAATTGTTCATTTTTATACCTTACCTTTGTTAATCAATTTCCCATTTATCCACTTAGTCACATTCATCTAAGCAAACCATCAACCATGACAATTAAGTATGCAATGCATGAATGATATGCATGATGTAAGAAAATAATGAATAATATATATAATGGGGAATACTCATCTACATGATGGGATTATCAAGCAATCAACTTAAATCATGAAACATGTATTAAATGGATCTTCTAATCTACAAAAGGAATAAATATTAGTCCTCAAATCAAGAATAAAAAATAAGAAAAATAGCCCCTAAAACCTATTAGGAATGGACAATAAAAGAGAATGCATATTATCTTATCCTTATAGTTTAGGGTCATAGCCTATTATGCCATTATGTCCAACATTATCATCCATGTTAGGGGTCAATTAGAGAGCCTAATCTACTATCCATATTCATCAATAAACATAAAAAGTGTGATATGAAACATACAACATAGTAATAACATGTAATGGCATCAATAAAGAAGGCATAGCATAATAAACATGCAAACAAACACTAGGGAACACCTAGGACAAAATATTAGTACCAAAATAAAAGGGTCATGGAATGATTAAAACCTCACCCAATCTGTCCTAGTCATCATTGAATATTGCCAAGAGCAATGGATGTTACACTTTAGCCATAGAAGGCTAGTATGCAACTAGCATGAGAGAATGGCTAAAACACCAAAGGATGATAATAAAACTCTTTAGAATAGAATACAAACGCTCAAATGTTGGATAGTGGATCCTCTCTCAAATGCCATGGATTTGGTACCTAAATCCCTAAAAGGAATGGGCTAATTTGGACTCTAACAAGGGTGTAACATAATGGAATTAGTAAAAGAAGTAAATAAATATTCTAATACCCTATTTAATAATGATAAATCAAGGGTTCATAGATATTAGAAACCTTTCCCTATCAAGTTCATCCATGGTCAAACACATAAAATAAAAAGAATAAAGCAAACAAGACATAAAGAGTGCAAAGTATACAAGTTGAATCAATCATATACATTGATCATTGCCTCAAGGGTGAGGGATTAAGGTCATGGGTCTTTGTAACCTATCTTATTCCTACTATAAAAGGCTCACAAAACTATAAAGGAACTAAAAACCATAAGAAACCAACATAAGTAAAACTACTATAAATAGTACTAGAGGGCTATACAGACCATTTAGTGGTCTATACATACCATTATTCATCTATACAGCCCACTAGACATGCTAAAGCTAGATATCAAAAAATAAAAAGAAGAAAAAAAAAAGAGAAGAAGATGGAGTGGGGGAATGAGTCCTAGGATGCTCTTCAAGTTGTCTCTTGCACTCAAAGGCACTTTAGTGTTAGAATTTTCTCTAAATGTAAAGGGAAAAATGCTAAAAGTTAATATAAAGCTTGGTTTAACCTAGGATCTTTTAGGTATATGTTTGGGATTTGTCATTTTTACCTGGGATTTTTAATTTTTACTTTAGGAAAGGTTTTTTATGGTTTGAAAGATAATTTTGGCAGAGTTTGAATAATGAAAATTAGCCTCCTCCTCTCCTTTAACGTAATGGTATTTGTAGAGGGAAAGGGGTGCAACTGAGCCCAATGGCTCAAATCACACTTGATCCCTTCATTTCCCACTCTCTCTAATGATAAGATTAATGAACATTATAGAGACTAAGGTTTGAAAGTTATATATATAAATCTAGGATTGTCTGTACAGATCTTATTACGCTTAACAGGTCCCTATTCTATATTCTTTTTACTTTTGGACTTTAGTAGGATGTTTGTGCAGCTATTTAAGTTGATTGTACATGCCACTCTTGAAATTCCATAAATGGGCTTTCAAGTTTAGGCTTTTGAGAGGTAGGTTTGGCTCAACATTTGTTCAAGCTTTTACCACTTTTTTATGCATCCTCTATTCTTTTGGAAAAAATTCAAGTAGTTTCTCATCATTATGCTTGCATTCTAAGACCTAAAATGTAGTGCTAACAAGATTATTTTATACATATGATTTATGTTAATAAAGAACGAAAAGAAATGTAATAAAGGGAAAAGAAAAATATCATGTTTAATAAATGTTTAACCCATAACTCCCATTGTTATATTCCTTAGAATTCAGAGTGATGTTAATGTAAATTCAAGATTTTAATATCATAGTGATACAATAAAAGGCATAATAGATATTCCTACAAGTTAAATTAGGCTTGTTATAGGTTATGGAGGCCTTAAGCCTTCTAGTTTCCTAATGCTTGCACAATCTAATTCAAGTCATGATAGAGTGGTATCAAAGCAATGGTTTGTATTATCAGGTCTTTGAGTTTAGAAAGAGATACATAGAGATGAGAAATGATAGAAATGACAATAGATATATAAAGATATTTAGCTAGACTTAAGGAGATACGTAATTCTTTCTTGTCTTATTAGTTTTCCTTGAGTTAGAATTATGCATTCAACATTAATATGTTATGTTTATTAATGATGGGAAATTTTACATACTAAGTATGCAGAGCTAATGAGAATGTTTATGCTTGAATTCATGGAATTCAAGTACACTTTATGTTTTAGTGTACCAACAATACTAAATCATTGTTATGATAAGATTATGTTATGCCATGATTATTTGTAAGATATTTATGTTTATGCTTATGTTAATGATATAAAAGTTTAAATAAATTGATTGATGATTACTAGATGATGTTATAATATATGGAAGGAAGGAGGTTATTGATGTGATTGATATATAGGCCCCATATGGGCAATTAATTGTTTATGTTAAGGTTAATGCCTTGATGGTTATGATTTTATATATATATATATATATATATATATATATATATATATATATATATATATATCTTATTTTTGATAGGGTGATTGGTATGAAATAAAGAGGGGACTCTGTTGAAATTTTTGTAGCATTTTAAAACAGAGAAGAAATAATTAAAAAGAGTGGAAAAGCATAAAGATGATTAGGCATAATATGATAAGCATAAAAAGAGAATGTTAGAGTTAAGAGATAAAGGTTATAGATGGACTTTTAAAGGTCTACTAGAGAAAGGAAGGATTGTTTTCAAAGAGACCGCAAAGATTTTTTTATCATGGTTATAGAATGGTCTCCTATAAGCTTGATAAATTATCTTGACATTTCAAATGAGATTCAAAGCACATAAACATTTTAAATGATTCTACAATTATGCTTGAAAATTTTAAAATATTTTCAGTGATTTTTTTCCCTCCTAACTTCAAATATCCTTAGGAGTAAACATAGGTTGACATGTATTGTTTAGAATCTAAGAATGATTAGGATACGCTAAGAGAGGGATGTTAAGGCATATGTGACAGTAATAAAAGGGTCATTTTGTAAAGTTCGACATCATTTTTAGGAAATTCTAGTAACTAGAGTTATTTTAGGTATACTTTCCCCTATTTGATATACCTGATTATAAATTTTAAATGATTTAATGATGATTAGATATATTTTAAAATATTTAAACAAACTATTTAATGTATATGTTAGTATTTTAAAGAAAAATGAGTTTATGTTAATGAGATTATTATTTTAATTAAAGTTATGTTATTCATTATTAAAGAGTTATGTTCAATAAATATTTCATATTTAACAAATTAAATTAAAATGAGCACATGATGATTTTTTATATTTTTAAGATGAGTTTATGTAAGGAAAAATATATTTAATGTTTTAAGGATTTAAAGATATGAAATTAATTATTTAAGTATATAATTGAAAGAAATGAGATGCAACAAAAAGGAATAAGAGAAAGGCAGGTGTGGGACAGCCACACCTACACCACATGCCTAGTAGAGAGAGAGAGAGAGAGAGAACAAGGGGTAAATTTTTAAATCACAATATCTCTCCGACTAAAGCTCCATTTTAGGCGATTCAAGTTTTTGTAGAAAGCTCCCTTCATAAGCTTTCATTAACAGCTAATTCACCATAAAATGAGGCTAGATGGTGGAGGAAAAGTAGATCAAAATTTTGGTCAAACTTTTAATATTGGTAATTCCAAACAAACGTCAACTCGCATGATCATACAATCAATTCTTACAAAACTCAATTTTTCAGCAGACACCAACAATAAACTCTAACCATTATGTGTTGTGGTCTAGCAATGGCCTGACAGGCTCTTATAGAAATTAATATAAAAAACCTCTTAATTGTCTCGATCACATGGTTCAAGTTGAGTGAATTTTGAAAGTCTCGATAAGATTTTATGAATTTTTATTATTTTTTATAATTACAAATTAGATTTTAAAATATAAAATTGATGTTTATATGTGATTATTACTAAAAGATGAGTAATATAGATGTAAAATAATCTTAAGTGAATCATTAATAAAGGAAGTAGAGCTAATTGAATGTAATTTGAGGTTAATTGTATTTTCAGACTAAATTGCACAAATATGAAAAGTTTGAGGATTTTTATGGAATTAAGGGTTTTAGGGTAATTAATAAAGAATTATTAATAATTATAGATATAACATAAGTTATTATGATGAAATAAAAGGTAATGATACTAGTTGAAGATGTAATGTAGTAAACAGACTAAATTGATAAGTTTAGAAACGTTTGAGGATTTAAAGAATTAAGGTGTTTAACATGTAATTAATGGTATTATGCATGCATATGAATGTTAAATGTTAAATTAAGAGATCCTATATGGTTATGGACCCAAATAATGAAAGGTGTATATGTAAATGTAATTTTTGGACTAAATTGCAAGTTGAGGGAAAGTTTATGATTAGTGCTCTTATAGGCCTTTTTAGCCAATAATAGTTTAATTTATGCATAGTACATGTTATACGGATGAGTTTAGACAACTCTTTAAATTATTTATTATTTTATTACATTAATATAGATTTATTTCTATGTTTAGGTATATGTGATGCTAATGATTAAAGATTAAGAAAGAGTTAAGCAATTGAGGATTAGTAATATCGGGTAAAGGGTTTTCTCATGGTTTTTAATGTCCATTGTATTCATGCATCATAATTTCTATACATAGGCCAAAGTATGCCAATTTATTTTATAAAAAGTCATGTGCATTTTATGGATGAAATGAAATGACATGAATAAATGTTTGTATAAATGCTAAAAATGTTTGTATAAATGCTATGTATTGTGAGGATAGTTCAGGGATGAAATGGGAATCCTAAGAGTCATAACTAGTTATGCAAGGATTGATTCTTATATGATATTAATGGCATGATATGCATGCATGACACGGTTGGTGAGGAAACTCTCATGTGTAGGAGATGTGTAAATGATATGGCTAATAAGGTAACTTCCCTGAGTGTGCACAACTGGTGATGCAACTCCCTTATGCGAGAAAGATAAATAACCTAAGTATGGATTCATCCATATAACAATGTTATGTTATGTAAATGTTGCATGTAGATTATATGCCATCTAGTTAAAAATGTGTTCATGTAAAAGCTTGTGAGCATGCATATGAACATATAGAATTCTTCACTGAGTTTTCTACAAATAACTCACCCCTTCATACATAGTGTTTTGTAAGTTACACTTATGAAGATGCTATGGATATATGATAAAAGTCAAAGAGTTATGAGTATGTTAAGGCACTACATTTATTTCCCATAATTGCTTAAGTTATTATGTATAAAACTTAATGAAAAGTATGTATACAATTAAGAGATGTTTATACTTTTGTATATCTCTGCAATGTCTTTAAGTATGATATGAAATGTTTAGAATGAGTTTATATATATGAGAGTTAGATGTTAATGATTATGATATATAATGTAATATGATAACATGTGAAATGATTGTATGCTAATAATTATGATATGCAATAAGATTGAAATAATGTGAGTTTAAGTATGAACATCTTATTTCTAAGGATTATTTATAGGAGTTTATTATATATATATATATATATATATAT